>JABAYD010062581.1:0-12730 GCA_014822095.1 Diplotaxis tenuifolia
TGTTGACCTTTTTCTTCTTGGTTTCTTTCTCTGCATCTGAAGACTTAGTACAATAAAAAAACAACTTATAGTATGTCTTCTTTCAAAAACTACAAATTTAATCTAACTCTTTGGATTTATACTTGTTCTCTTTGTTCTCCTAAATGTCTTCTAGTGATTTTTTTTTCTTTATCATGTCATCAATCTCTATGGCTTCTTCCTGTTCTTCTAATTCTTTGCTTTCGTTTTCTTGTGAATCATATTTCATTTCTTTCTTCTCTGTCATTTTTAAAATTATTTTATTTTATGGATCTTTGTAGATTTAGCAAAAGCAAGACCCTGAGAAGATGTCTTCATCATACAACAACTCAATTTCATCATCCTCCACTCAGTCTTTCATCCTCGCCAGCGCCGCCACCGGAGCAAACAACTTTAACCGTGAAGAGACGGCGATGACCATGATTCAACAACCCAACTCCGTTGCTCCACTACCACCACCCAAGAAACGAAGAAACCAACCTGGAAACCCAAGTAAATCTTCTTTATATATGTTGTTATACATAAACATACGTATATTATACGTGAGTGTGTTCCAAATTCCAAAAAAAAATTAATAAGCCTCAGTGAAGAATTTTCCTTTTAGGAGGTAATTAAAAGATGCTAGACTTAAATTTGATTCAAATTTACCTTTCTAACCATTCTTGATGATCTATTAAGAATCAAGTTATCATCATTCGATCTGATGATATTGTAAATTAATTATCATTTAGAATTTTTGTACTCTTTATTCAACAATTTTTACAAGAAAATTAGTCTATTCAATTTGCTTATACAGTATGTGTAATTGTGTCCAAAATTTTTTATTATATATTTTAACAGATCCAGATGCTGAAGTGATAGCGTTATCTCCAAAGACGATAATGGCTACGAACAGATTCCTATGTGAAGTTTGCAACAAAGGGTTTCAAAGAGAACAGAATCTACAGCTTCACCGGAGAGGACACAACCTTCCATGGAAGCTGAAACAAAAGTCTAAACAAGAAGTGATCAGGAGGAAGGTGTATCTGTGTCCGGAGCCCACGTGCGTCCACCATGACCCGTCACGTGCTCTCGGAGACCTCACCGGAATCAAGAAGCATTATTACCGGAAGCACGGTGAGAAGAAGTTTAAATGCGAGAAATGCTCTAAGCGTTACGCTGTTCAATCTGATTGGAAAGCTCACTCTAAGACTTGTGGTACCAAAGAGTATCGATGTGACTGTGGTACCATCTTCTCTAGGTAAACTATATATTATATATCGTCTTTCTTGGTTCCATTCTTCAACTTCTTTTGGTAAGAACATATGATAGTAATAAAAATATCAAATGAGAATCGTTTATATATTATATCTAACGTGACAAGAACATGTGATAATAAACATCAAAACATGCTGGTTATTTCGTATATGTTATAATATATAGCGGTTATTAGTTTGTTATTCGAAATTGAAAGCATTTTTACTGCGAATTTTACATGTCGGCTTTAGATTTTTTTTTTTTTTTTGATAATTAGTACTTCTGCTTGAGATTCCAGTTAAAAACATGTCGGTCAGTGAATTGTAAAATCTTTTAACCAATGATTATGTAAGCTATTATAATGCATGAGTGTGGTACCCTCTATATATGTATATCAACATGTGAATGAAATCTATGAATATAGATATCATCATCTAAATTGGTCACGGAACATCATATTTTCTACATAGGGACATGAGCATATATGCATATATACACATAGGATCCATCAATCTATTTGTTTGGTTGCTGATGAATAGAGTAAGTAAGGAAGACAGTGAAGGAGATAGGAGCAAAAATAAAAGATGCTAAATTTGGTCACATGTGAATTGGATTTGTTTTCATGCATTCCCATTTTTGTTTTCTTCTTCTTCGCCTTTGCAGGTTCCTCTTTCCATGTAACTCCTCTTCTTGTGGGCCTCGCTCTATTTTTCTTTCATTTTTATTTCTCATTATTTAATTAATCAATATTCTGGTCAGCGTGATATAGTAGGAGTGGTTGATGAACACTTTACATTCTAGGGTTTTATATTTCTTTTTATTATCTTAATTTTGGTAAATTTTTCTTCTTCTTTTTAATGGTGGACTTACATATATTATAATAATGACTTCGTTTAATTACATTTTGGGGTGTTATTGCAGGAGAGACAGTTACATAACGCATAGGGCGTTCTGTGATGCATTAATACAGGAGTCAGCAAGAAACCCTACCGTGAGCTTCACGGCAATGGCCGTAGCAGCTGGTGGAAGTGGCGGCAGATCTGGCTTTTACGGCGGTGCTGCCTCTGCTCTCTCTCACAACCATTTCGGTAACAACTCAAACACCAGTTTTACCCCTCTGGCTGCAGGTTACAATCTGAACCGTTCATCTACCGAAAAGTTTGAAGCCTTTGTTCCTGATCAGTCAACAAACCCTAATCCTGGTCCTACCAATTTTCTCATGCAATACCCTTCGAACCAAGGATTCATGCCGCAGAACAATCAAACTCTAATGAACCAGCATGGTCTGATCAGCCTCGGTGATAACATCAACAACAACAGCAACAATAACAACATGTTCAACCTCGGATACTTTCAAGACAACACCAAGAACTCTGATCATACAAGTGTTCCATCTCTTTTCACCAATGCTGATAACAATGACCCTTCTGCTATGCTTAGAGGGTTAACTTCTTCATCTTCTTCAAGTGTGGTCGTTAATGACTTTGGAGATAATGATAATGGAAACCTTCAAGGTCTAATGAACTCTCTAGCTGCGACAACAGATCATCAAGGCCGGTCCGGTACCGGTAGCAGCCTTTTCGACCTTCATTTCGGAAATAATCTTAGCATGGGAGGCTCTGATAGGTTGACTTTGGACTTTCTTGGCGTTAGTAGAGCAAATGTTAGCAACGCAAATGGTCGTAGTGGAGCTCCTTTGGACGTTGATATGAAGTTTCCTCATCCAAATAATCCATTTGGAAAATCTTGATGATGGTTTCTTGGAGATTTTATTTAAGTTTGTCGTTTTCTACTATCGAAGTGAATAAGTTTCTCTCTTTAGTACAATTTGGAATTTTCAACGTGAAGTCAATTCCGTTACTTAGACATTTTTTCTTGGAAATCGACTATATAATTTGTCTTTTAAGGTATGAACTTTAATAGTATGAATCCATAATGAAACATCATATATAATAGGTTGTACATGTCATTTGCATGTGTCATGTGAATTAATTTAAACAAACGTTCTGGAGAATAATCTTATCTTTCGCATAAATGAATTAATGTCTTGATAGATTCATATATAAATTATATATCCCACGTTGCACATGCAAGTTATGAGCCAGATTTCAAGAGAGATCTGTCTACAATAATACGTCAACGGATCGGATAATATTCCAACAAAAGCATAATACAAACAGAAGCATCCAACATTCCAACATTATTCAAGTTCGTGTCGTAAGCCAATATTTAGAATATACTAATAAGAATTGTTGTTATGTCAGTTTTGTTATAATATATATTTTACAAATAATATACAATAGAAAAATGTTCGGCCACCTAATACAAAAGAACGCAGATGGGAAAATGTGCCATGATTCGTCTAATAATTATTTCAGCAAATAATCAGATTTTTCAACCATCAAATGAACATAAATTAACTTACACAGACGCCATTAGTTTAGCTGGATGGAGATGGAAATTGTGAGTTGTGCCAGAGACAGTGCTATGTTTTAGAAAATATGAGTTTTAACAAAAAGGAAAAGAAAAAAAGAGAGTTTTACGTACCTGTCAAAACATTCGTGAAGTTTTAAAAAGGTAAAACGGTGTTGCTACTCTGAGGACATAACCTAGCTCTTTATTTCTTTTGGTCTTTATTGTTACTTTCCGATGTTGACTCCACCAACTCCATTTTCTATGTTTTGATCCGACTTTTGCACACCATATGTATATAGACAAATGTAATAGTGTATACATGCTTGTTATTCTGATAAGAGTTATAAAATTATATATAGGCTACAATAATAACTAATCTAGTTTTTGACTATTTGAACTGGTCCAATTTTTCTCTGTAGAGACGTTTATCAAACGATTGACAGTAATTTCAGTTGTGTCCGTGTAGAAATAACTTCAGATTTTCAGCATATATGAAAAACATTGCAACATCAGTGAAGAAAAGGCATCAAAGTTAATTTATGTAGTCCTCTTATTTTCATTAAAAATTTGGAATAAAAAACTTTGAGTAAATATATATATATGTTGACTATATTGGGAAAGAGAGAGAACATACCAAAGTTTTAAAAGGATAGTTAGGGCCAGTAGAAATTTTTTGAAAGATATAATTAGTTAATAAGAATTTTAATAGATTAAAAACAACAATTTTTTGAATCCATATTTATGTATAAACTTTTACAAAAGTAATGAATGTCGCTAATGTTACACTTGCATATAACGTTGAGTGAAATTTTATGTATCTTTTGATGAAGAGGGAGAAAGGAAAAACAGATGGAAGGTAGACTTGTCGTTGACGTGAAGGAACAAAATGCCCGTGAAGAACATATTGTCGAGAAAAAAAAAATCAACTAATAGTACAAATGCTGTGGGATAATCTCTCTGTCTCCTTCAGTCATTGGTCCACTTCATTTATGGGCAATCTCAAGTTGGGCCCTATACATAAGCTGGTGAAGAAACTTGGAAGGTTTTCTATACCCTATAGAACTCTGTCGTTATTTGCTCGTATGGATTCAAACGGTAGAAACATATTGTTTGGATGCGATTTAATCAAACTTTAGAGACAAGACCCGAGGATCAGGGTCATGACAGTAAACCACGCGTCATGTTAGTTCATAACATGTTTGTTGTTCGACCAAACGTAAACCCTAGTTAGCGTTTATATTCAGATTTGGCATGATTCAACTTTTATAATCAGTCGAATTAACTGAACTCATTTAGCTTAAATAACATACTTACGATTGAAGATTTTAGACCGAAACATATTTGCGGATCTTCAAAATGTTTAAATATGACATTTCTAGTGGCAAAAATGTTATCTAGTGACAGTTGATATTTATCATTGGTAGGAAAACAATAATCATTACAGAATAGTTACATTACAGACCTTGATTATCATGATGTGCTGTTACAATGGTTTTAATCACACACAAACAAATGTCCTAATGTAAATTTTAAAAGTCCATGAAAGGAAAACCACAAGCACATACGTATATAATACGAAGAGGATGAATGTTGAAACAGGCTACCGTTAATTATAGGCCGTTAAATTCAATTTTAGATGGGGACAAGGCGACCCTTGTTGATATGCAAAGAAAAGTAATACATATATGGATTCATATTGATACTAATACCAATATGGCAACTTATATAAACGAGAATATATTTGTTAGAAAGCATTACAGGACAAACACTCGTGACATAGCCAGCCAGCTATCGTAATCGTCCGTAAATATGATTCACGAAAAGAACAAAAAAGTAAAAAAGAATAAATAAACAGAAATTAAAAAAGAGAACACACACACGCACACAAAATAAAAGCTGCGAGTGCTCTCTCAAGTCTCAACTTATTCACTGCCCTATGCAATGATTTTACGATAAATGTGACAGGCTGAAACAATCTTTAGCTTTTCTTTTGTTTTTACTTTTTAGTAATACCATCGACTACACAAAAAAAAAAAAAGTAATACCGACGACAATAATGTATCTTCTTAGGAGAGAACATATCTGAACCGAACCGAGCCATTTTGCACCAGAACTGATTCTTTTCTACCGATGACTAAAATAATTTGATTTGTTTAATTGGCCCTTCACTATATATACACAAGATGAAAAAAAGAAGTGAAGACAAGAGAAACTCATCATATCTCTACAGTTAAGATTCTGTTGTCATTATGGGATCTTAAAAATAGCTAGACGACGAAAAATGGTTAGTTTATTGTTCAATCAATTCTCTTTTGTTACCATGCCTTACTCTCACTCTCACAAGCAGTATATGCATCGTTTTATTCATTGTTCAAAATCCATATGTGGGTTGATATATATAGACAAAAGTTACTAATAAGAGATTTTCAAACAGTGCAATCAACCCAAAAAAAAAAATGTAATAAATAGGACAAACTAGTGCACAAGTTAAAACCGGTTCGCAGTAACGTCATACATATAGTTCTTGAAACCTGAAATTTATATATATTTCTAATGCTTATGTTTTAAGACAGAAACAGCTGTAGCTTTGTGTTTCTCACTTCTGCTCCATTTGTTCATTTTCTAAATTTTTTTCCCCAGTTTCTGCAGCGAGACGAGCACTTTCCTTCTCAAAGAAATCGAATTCTTGGAGAATCTTCGCTAGCTTTGTGATGTTTTCTTCTTTTATGTTCGCAGGGACCTTCTCTTCGTACCCTGACGCACTCATCATCTTCTGCAACTTCTCCTTTTGTCTGACGAAACAAGAAAGTCAAATGTCATAAAACAATGTTTCACGTTTCAAACATTTTGTTATATGATTCAGTTAGGGGATTACTTTTGTAGTTCAGCAATCTTTTTATTGATCTTTTCTAGTTCAGCTTCTGCGTTAATGGCTCTGTCCACTTTGAGATACACCTTGAGGTTCTCGTTCACAGTCTCAACTGCAGAACCAGCTGGAGCTGAGTGTTCTCCCTTCAACAGAACCTATAGCAAACACCCATTCATAAACTCATTAAAGAAACACGAAACAGTAGAGAAGCCATAAGAAAGAAACCAAAGACCAAGACTTGTTTACCTCTAATGACGATAGGTTTGCAAGTGTCCTTATCTCCAACTCATGAGATTTTACAATCTCAGCTGTTACGTTGTTTTCACACAAAGCAAAACCAGGTAACTTTTCGTTCTTCTGCTTCTCCTGCAAGTCAGCCCGGAGTGCCCTCAGACACTTGACGCTCGCTAGAACAGTTTCCATTTCAGTCTCCACTTTCTCATTAGTCCAATCCTGACATCACATGGAAAAAAGAGTTTACAAAACCGAACAAACTAATGAAATATAAGTTACCAAGAAAACAAATCTTACTAACATCTATAGCAGATGGGTAGTCACATATCACAATAGAAGCCTTTCTTTCAGAGCTCTTGGATGAAGGCAACCGTTGCCACAGCTCTTCAGTAATAAATGGCATAAACGGGTGAAGCAGTCTCAAACCAGTCTCCAAACATACCCATAACGTATGTTGCGCGTGAGCCCTCTCTGAAGCAAACGCAGGGTTATTATCACCACCAAAATAAGGCTTGATGGCTTCAATGAACACATCACAGAACTGATATTGCCACCATGCGTATACAGTGTTTGCTGCATCCGAAAACTCAAATGCATTCAATGACTCCACCGTCTTAGATATCGCCTTGTTTAGCACAGAGTGAATCCATTGGCAGCTAAACGGCATCGTTTCAGGGGTAAGAACCAAAGGAGGGGAGTAACCATCGCTGAGTCTTATCAAGGCAAACCTGACCGCGTTCCATAGCTTGTTACACCATTGTCGGTAACCAACCACACGGAGCATGTTCAAGTTTATTTTGTCAGACTACAAAACAAACAAGCAATTAGCTTACAAGATCATATAAGAGGTTGTGAGGGGGACACGTGTGCAATGGATAGTAGTACCTGAGCAGTGTAAGAGACGAGTGCAAACCGAAGAGCATCAGCACCACATTCAGGAATACCATTAGGAAAGTCTTCCTTCTTTTCTTTTTTGGCAACATCTAGCTCGCTTTGAGCCAAGTTACCCTCATCTAATCTCTTGTGAAGTGCATCAAGAGTTGCCCCGTCTATTACTTCAATAGGGTCAATCACATTTCCACGAGATTTTGACATCTTACGCCCACCTGCATCACGTACCATCGGGTGCAAATAAACCTATATAACATAAGACAACAAGTAAGGAAGAGAGAGTATGATCCTTGTTTAACTTGGAAGTTATATACACCTTACCTTGCTGAATGGAACGTCGCCACTTAGTTTCAATCCCATCATAACCATACGTGCAACCCAGAAGAAGAGAATATCATGTCCTGTTTCTAGGATAGATGTCGGATAAAAGGCTTTGAAGTCGTCAGTTTCATCAGGCCACCCCAGTGAAGATAAAGGAAAGATACCAGAAGAGAACCACGTGTCAAGCACATCATGATCTTGGCTTAGATCAAACTTCTTCCCAGAGAATCTTTCAGCAGCTTCTTTTAGAGCTTCTTCCTCGGTTCTAGCAACAAACCAATGGTCATTGTACGCACCAATCTCCCTGAGATTGTCTTCCTCGAGAGTGGCGTACCATGCTGGTATTCTGTGGCCCCACCAAAGCTGTCTTGAGATACACCAGTCACGTGGGTTCTCTAGCCATCTGTTTAACGTTACCACTGTGATTGTTAATACATAGATGAGGGTAATGATAGAACCATAAAGTCAAATTATAAATGAAATTAACCTTCTCCACTCTGCAGTGTACTGCTTTGGTATAAATTCTAGCTTCTTGTTTTCATCACTTGTAGCAACATCGAGAGCCTCCTTTGCAATCATGCTGCAGTTGACGTACCATTGAGGCTTAATCATAGGCTCAATAACATCACTGGTTCTTTGGCAACGACCAAGTCTCATTTCCTTGTTTTGGACACCTCTGTACAGTCCCTGTTTCTTCAAAGCTTCAACAATAGCCTCACGTGCTGCAAAGCGTGGCATCCCTGTGAAGTCATGCCCACCATTTGTGTTGATTTTACCATCATCAGTGAGTATGTTAATAAATTCAAGATTGTGACGCTTTCCGAGCTCAAAATCATTGGGGTCATGGGCAGGAGTAATCTACAAAAGAAGAATAAAGTTGTAGAGCCAGAAACATAGCATGCAATATATAGATAAGAGCAAGCATGTACCTTAACACAACCAGTACCAAATCCTGGATCAACAAGTTCTCCATCGCATATGATTGGTAACCTGCGTCCATTAAATGGGTGGACAGCAAACTTCCCATGAAGATGTTTGTATCTTGCATCATCAGGATGAATCGCAATGGCGGTATCTCCAAGCATTGTTTCCACCCTTGTAGTGGCAACAACAACCTCACCCAAGCCTCCGTCAAGAGGGTAAGCAAATGAAGTAATGAGACCAAACTCTACTAGCTTGTCATAGCCAGGAACTTTTAGTAGTGTTTTTTCTTTGATATCGATATGCTCAACCTACAGAGATATATAGACACACTACATGTTAAAAGGATGTTGTCCAATAATCATAGACTATAAACAGTTGTTGACTTACCTCATCGTCAGATATAGCTGTTTTCAAATGACAATCCCAATGAACAAGCCTAATATCCCTGCACAAGCCATGGTATATTTTTAAGTTAAATATACAATTTTTACTTATATTCTTGTTTCCATGGATAAACTTTTCAGTGAGAACTTCATAGAGCTGCGTCAAAGCTTAAACATACCTATAGATAAGGCCTTCCTTGTAAAACCGTACAAAGGCCTCAGTGACAGCTTTTGATCTTTGCTCGTCCATTGTGAAACACTACAAAAATAAAGGAAGAAACACATCGGTTACATGAATAGACCAGAGGGATATAGAAAGTGACGATAAGACGTTCAGTAACATATAAATTAAACATTGTCTCAACAAAGGTACCTCACGAGACCAATCAAGAGAAGCTCCTAGACGACGTAGTTGTGTTAGAATCGTACTACCATTCTGTTCCTTCCACTCCCACACCTTTTCAATTACAAAGAAACAACAAATAGTCGTTTAAACAATGCAAAATGGATTCAAGAGCTTTTTTTTTACTATCAACTTACTTCCTTTATGAATTCTTCACGGCTAAGGTCATGCCTAGTCAACCCTCTACCCTTGAGCCTTTTCTCAACCACAGTCTAGAACCAAAGAACATGGAACAATGTGCAAAAAGTAAATATTCTACAACGATGAATTTTTCTAGTTACAGGAAGAGAACAATGATGTAAATGGCGAACCTGTGTAGCTATACCAGCATGGTCCATCCCTGGCACCCACAACACATTAAACCCAGACATTCTCTTCCAACGAATAATCAAATCCTGCATCAGTAATTGCCAAGCCGCTGATCATCAGCAGGAACAATAGACAGAGCAATAAAAAACGAAATAAGTGTATTAATGAAACCTGGATTGCAGTTGTTAAGGCATGGCCAATATGCAAGAGTCCAGTCACATTTGGAGGAGGAAGAACATACATAACCAAATTACAGGATCAAAGAAGCCCTTAAGATTTTCTTCAGAACCGAACTAAAGGTCTTACAATAACAAACGCTGGCTTGGAACTCTTAGCATCCGCCTTAAAGAAACCAGCTTTCTCCCACCAAGCATACCACCTGATCACCAAACCAAACAGCAAACACAGAGGTTATTGTCTAGAAGAATGGGACAAATGAACACCACAACAAGGTCAGAGTTTCTAAACACTTACGCTCTCTCAACAGCAGCAGGACTGTATTGCTTAGCCATCTGTAGAGAGAGCCTCTTCCTTTCACCAACATGAGTTTCAGGGTCCACAAAATCCTCAGGATTCTCTTCAGGTGCACCCCGTTGTGAACATTTCCTTGTCTTCTTCTTAGAAACATCTTTATCCTCTTTTGCCTCTTTTGCCTACACCATGATAGATCTTTTTTTCAGGGAAAAAGCTAAAGGAAGTAGCGTTGACTCAAAATTCACAATAAGACTTGAGAGTAATTACCTTAAGTTCAGCCTGCCTCGCCTTCTCTTCAGCTTTGGCCTTTTTCAACGCCTTTTCTTCAGCCTATAACTTTTTTAAAGTTAATATTGGAACGGAATCAAATAGTAATATAATGAAATCAAAAAAATCAAAAGCAAAAACCTCATCATCAAACAGCTGAGATTACGGCCATTAATCATCCGTACCATTGTGATAAGATTTGGTGAAGACCCTAGAAATCAAATTCGCAATTGGGGTTCTCTCTTTTGCTGATTAGGGTTTAGAAATCTTTACGGCTTAAGTAACGTTTCCTTTTAGCTTGTTCTGACCTTTTATAACGCCTAGGTTTTATGTGGGCGCCAGAAACTATAAGTTCTAAGGGATGTATATTTTTTTTTTTTTTGAATAATTTGGAAAATAATCTATTAATGATTTTAAATCTAAAATATATCTTTCCTTTAAAAAAAAACTTCCTTTTCTATAAGTGATCAGATCTTATCTTGATTTTAATATGAATCTAGGCGTTTGCCAGCGTTTGCGGGTCTAGACATTTTATAATTATTTTATTAATACATATTTTACTAATTCAAAAATTGTAATAATAAAATATTATTTAGTTTATTTTTTAAACCAATAATATTTATATTTTCATTTGAACATTTTTACATATATATTTTTGTACATTATGTTACTCTTAAAAATAAATTTTAAAATCAAATAATATTTTTTCAATTATATAAAATTAATAAAAATAAAATATGTGGTTCTTTTGTGATTTTATGTTTAATGTCGAAGTTTATTTGGTTAATATTTAGTTATGTATTTTTATTTTTATTTTAATTTTTTTTATTAAAAAAAAAATATATATATATATATATATAAATTATTTTATTTGAAAAATATTATTATTTCTACATTATCTTACTATTAAAAATAAATCTTAAAATTAAATAATATTTTTTTCCAATTATATAAATAAATAAAAATATGTGTTTCTTTGTTGATTTTAGGTTCAATGTGAAAGTTTACTTGACTAATATTTAGTTACGTATTTCCTATTGTTTTAATTTTTAACTTTTTTCTTAAAATATATTTTCAGATGACAACAACATATATATTGGAAATATCATATGTAAGAACATATTATTTAGATTTTGGATAATTCTTATGATTATTATGATTTAAATTTGCTTTTATTTTGCCTATAATTTATATATCATATTCATTAAGGTTATAAATGATATTAACCACTCTAACTTTTAACGTTGGAGCTATGTGCAAAAAATCACTTTACAAATAATAATATAGATTTCTACATTATCTTACTATTAAAAATAAATTTTAAAATCAAATAATATTTTCTTTTCAATTATATAATATTAATAAAAATATGTGTTTCTTTATTGATTTTAGGTTTAATGTGAAAGTTTACTTGCCTAATATTTAGTTATGTATTTTATATTGTTTTAATTTTTAACTTAATTCTTATGATGATTATGATTTAAATTTGTTTTTATTTTTCCTATAATTTATATATTATATTCATTAAGATTATAAACGATATTAACCACTATAACCTTTAACGTTGGAGCTATGTGCGAAAAATCACTTTACAAATAATAGTATAGATTTCTTCATTATCTTACTATTAAAAATAAATTTTAAAATCAAATAATATTTTCTTTTCAATTATATAATATTAATAAAAATATGTGTTTCTTTGTTGATTTTAGGTTTAATGTGAAAGTTTACTTTCCTAAATTTAGTTATGTATTTTCTATTGTTTTAATTTTTAACTTTTTTCTAAAATATATTTTCATATAACAACAACACAATATATATTAGAAATTAACCACTCTAACTTTTAATGTTAGAGCTCTGTGCGAAAAATCACTTCGTAAATAATAGTATAGACTTTACATTTTGCTTGCTAAATTTAATTTCGAAAATATTTTTATCAGTATCCCCTATATATTATTTGTGAAGCATTACAACATGTTTTGGTAG
>JABAYD010062591.1:0-10221 GCA_014822095.1 Diplotaxis tenuifolia
GAATGATTGACATTGAGGCAATCATTAATGGAATAAGTCTTCATGACGTTTGTTTATGGGGACCCTATTTTAGAACGTAGAGATCAAGTTTGGGAACGTCTTACGCGTTTCTCAACAACAAGAAATGGACCATGATTCATGATAGGTGGTTTTAATGAGATTACGTGCCACGAAGAAAAGGAAGGTGGTAGAGATCGAACAGATAGCTTATTCTTACCATTCAGACAAATGCTTAGCGACTGTAGAATGATAAACTTCCCTTTCACGGAAAATATGCTCTCATGGGTAAGGAAGAGAGTTGGGAGAATAACAGTCAGATGTCGCCTTGACAGAGCTGTAGGAAATGAGACTGGCATGAGAAATTTCCTCACACACGACGAGATATTTGAGACTCTGGGGTCGGATCATTGTCCGATTCTGGCTGACATCTTCAGGAGGCTGCCGAGGAAATCTAGAAACTTCAAATTTGATAAAAGATGGTTAGATAATGAGGAACTAAGACAAGTTATACTTGAGGGATGGAAATCACCTGATAGTCCTCCAGATGCTAGTATAATGGAGCATATCACAAGTTTCCGGAAAGCATTAAGTGATTGGAAGGGACAGCATAATTTGAATTCTGAGAAGTCTGTGGAGGAGCTAAAGGAAAAAGTGGATTATCTCTCCTCAAATGACGATGCAACGACTGAAGAGATTGCAGCAGCCTTAAAGGAATTATCTGATGCTCTTAAGCAGAAGAAATGTTTTGGAAACAAAAATGCAGAATCTTTTGGCTTCGAGACGGAGATAGGAACACAAAATTCTTCCATGCTCTTACGAAGTAGAGGCGAGCGAGAAACAGAATCACTCAGCAATTGGACGCAGATTTGAATGTGGTGCAGGATGAGGAAGGACTTGTAGCCATTGCCACGAGTTACTTTAGGAACATCTTCCAATCATCTAACCCAGAATAAATAGAGGAGCCATTATCTAAGGTAGCGACGACAATTACATCAGCAGACAATGACGCTCTCACACCCCGGTAACTGAATGGGAGGTCAAGTTGGCACTCTTTGTGATGCATTCAGAGAAGGCTCCAGAGCCAGATGGGATGACTGCGCTTTTCTATCAAAAGTTTTGGGATATAGTAAAAGATGATTTGACTCTTATAGTCAATCAATTCATGTTCGAATGCACATTGCCCACTGGATTTGATGACACCAATATATGTCTCATACCCAAAGTAGATAAGCCAAACCAAATGAGCCAGTTGCGCCCTATCAGTCTCTCCAATGTTAGCTACAAGGTCATCTCTAAGGTCTTATGCCAGAGACTGAAAAAGGTCCTTCCTGATAGGATCCCTGAAATCCAGTCAGCTTTTGTTGCTGGGAGACAGATCTCAGATAACATCATGATAGCTCAGTAGATGTTCCATGCCTTGAGGACTAAGCCTAGTGGACGGAACAATAGGATGGCCATTAAAACAGACATGAGTAAAGCATATGATAGGATGGAGTGGTCATTCATTGAAGTTACTATGAGAAAAATGGGATTCTCTGAAACCTGGATTACATGTATAATGTGTTGTATAACAATAGTCAAGTACAAGATCCTCATGAATGGACAACCGAGGGGCAATATTGTGCTCGAGAGAGGTCTGCTGCAGGGGGATCCTCTGTCCCCTTTCATTTTTATTCTATACACGGAAGCGCTCGTTGGCCTTCTAAATCATGCGAAGAACCAAGGGAAGATAACAGGGATGTGCATTACACGTGCGTGCCCCTCGGTATCCCACCTTCTCTTTACAGATGATAGCATGTTCTTTTGTAAGGCGGAGCCCCGTGAATGTGAAGAAGTGATGAAAGTGTTCAGGAGATATGGTCAAGGTTCAGGTCAATGCATAAATTTTAAAAAATCCTCTCTACTCTTTGGTAAGAGAATCAGACAGGAAATCAGACAAGAGATCAAGGACATGCTTGGGACCACAATGAAGGTGGGATGGGCACGTACTTAGGGATACCTGAGGACATCAATGGGTCCAAATGTAAGCTCTTTGCTTTCCTTAAAAATAAATTAAGGAATCGTGTCAATGGGTGGACAGGCATATGGCTTTCAAAAGGAGGAAAGGAAGTTACGATAGAATCCATACTGCTAGCCCTTCCCACATATGTCATGTCATGTTTCTTACTCCCGTTGGAGATTTGCAAAAATTTAGCTGGTGTCATTGCACAGTTTTGTTGGAGTTTGAACCCCCCCCGAAGCGAGGTATACACTGGTCAAGGAGGAAAGGAAGTTATGATAGAATCCATACTGCTTACCCAGAGAGGAAGGAGGGATTGGTTTCATAATGCTTCATGATTTCAACCTGGCTTTGCTCACAAAGCAGTTATGGCGACTGGTGCAGTTCCCAGATTCTTTGGTAGCTCGAGTTTTGAGAGGTCGATATTATTGTCTAAGCTCGCCTTTGCGTAAGCTTACTGTTAGGAGGCCATCGTATGTGTGGACTAGCATATCGGCGGCAAGAGAACTACTTCTGATGGGAGTCCGCCAAAAAATCCATTCAGGCTATGAGGTCAAAGTATGGGAGGATCCATGGATCCCCACAGTACCAGCGAGGCCAGCAACGCCATCTGCACCGGTTCTCCATCCGAACATGCGAGTGAGTGATTTGATTAATCAAGAAATAAAGACATGGGATGTGGACTGTCTAGAGAACTATGTAGCGGCTGATGGCATACCTCTCATAAAGAGTATGGCCATAAGTTCTACACACCGTCAGGATACTTACTGCTGGAGTTATACGAGGAATAGGAAATACACAGTGAAATTGTGATACTGGGTAGCGAGAAATATGCCGAGAAAAACTGAGGAGACGGATATTTGTGAACCAAGTATCACAAAACTTCAAGCACATGCTTGGAAAATCAAGACACCCCAAAAGATATGCCATCTTATGTGGTAATTGATAACATGACATGTGGCAGTCACAAGTACTTTAAACTACAGACATATGAGGTGTGATAACCATTGTCCACGTTGTGGGGAACCAGAGGAGACAGTTTTTCATGCAATTTTCCAGTGTCCACCGGCATTGCAAGTTTGTGCCCTTTCTTCTACGCCCACAAGTCTTACCTTATTTCCCCTACAGAGCACTTATGAGAATATGGACCACCTTTTCTGGAAAAAAACGACATCATGGAGCCGGAATTGAATAGGGATCCCTATCCCTGGCTGATTTGGTATATCTGGAAGGTTAGAAATAATAAGCTATTTCGGGGAATTGATAAAGATCCACTGGAGCTAGCTCGTTATGCAGAGAGTGAGTGTCAAGCATGGTTTCAAGCTAATGAACAGGGTTTAATCCCTTCTTGTGGAGTCTCATGCGGAAGACCAGGTCATAAACCTGGGAGACATTTGTATGGTCGATGGCTCTTAGACAGGGATAAGCCAGTTTAGTGGATGGGCTGGGTTTGGAATGATAGTTTTGGAAATGGTCAACTAATGGGATTACGAAATTTTACTCGAGTAGAGTCTTCTTTGCACTCAGATCTGGAAGCACTGCGGTGGACAATGGAGAACATGCTTCAAAATTCGCCATGTCAGAGCTTTGGGACAGACTTCAAGGAGATGATAGCGATGCTCAGGAATCCTCAAGATTGGTCTAGCTTCTCAACGAGTTGAAAAAGCTCAAGATTTTGCAATTTGCTTCCCAAATTTCAAGATCTTCTATGTCCCCAGGAAGCAGAACGGAATATCTGATTCGTTAGCTAGAACTACTCGATCTTTCCATCGTGATCTTTTATTTGTTGGTTGTTCTATTCCGATTTGGATTTTCAGACCATCTTAAGTTTAAGTAATAGATCAGCCGTTTGATGTCAAAAAATACATAAATTTATGATTTCTTCTTTGACTTTTTATTTCCTTTTTTAATATCATTGTTATTTATTGCTTCTTTATTGCTACTAATTTTGTTTCTTTTTAATATTACTAGGGATTTTCTAGCTCTATGCGCCAGATTTTAATGATAATATATGTTTTAGTGAAGTTAAACTAATTTTGGTCCCGGAGAATAAAATCTTCATCGAACATATAATGTGGTAAGACCAAGCAAATATTATTAAACATAATTAGCTGTTTTTGGATGAACTACAATTCATTAAAATAAAATTACGTATACCCGCCACAAAGGAAGCTCAAGTGTAGAAAGAAGAAAGCTGATTTTACCACTACATTATATAATCTAGAAATAGGATAGAAACAGCAAGCTTTAGAGAAGCTGCTAAAATGGTAAATATCAAAGTGCATGCCACTAGTCTCCTTTCTAAGACCTAATTAGCTTGTAGCACTCTAACTAACACTTGCAAATAAGCAATAGGAATGCCTTAAAATTGAGACAAAAATATGAAGACTACTTTGTTTTTATTAAAGAGAATATAATACCTACAAAACATACATAAATGATATAATGTATCCTTTTAAATCAGCCGAAAAAAATCCTTAGAATCAAGACTAACAAATCTAAAACATATCTTATTTACACTACTTGGCAGAACACAACTTTCAAAAATAATAAAGGAAGCTGCTTACATTGGATGCATGACGAGTGATACATACAAATAAGAAGGTTCCTCTCTCGCCATAGCTAAGTCAATCTCCTCCCTAGATCATCCACTTAAGTAGAATCTGAGCTGCAAGAAGATTGAACACTGAAAATAATCATTATCTATTCCAGATAAACTTAATAGATCAAAGTACATAATTTAAAGTGTTGTGGTCAATGTACATTCTCGTGCCTCTTGCTCCGTTTATTGAATGTAGTGGGAACGTCATCTTTTGTAGCCATCAAGCGTTTTATAGCTGAAGCTACCTGTTTAGAAATAAGAAAGCTAGTTTTAAACCATCTGTAGTGTTTTCCTTGACAAATTTTAACTTTTCTATTTAGGAAAAGGCAACCTGTGAATAGTAATCTCATCGACCACCTATATGAACAACAAAATATTAAGGAAATTAGATAGAAGAAGCTTGCATAAAACTAACAAAAGTTTATGTGTGTATGTGTCTTGTGAATGAAATTGCAGTAGTTACCTGATTAGTTAGATCTTTAGTTTTTCAACTTCTTTGTAAAATGTTTCAGCATTTGCCTCTGATATCATCTCTATCTATAAGCAAACAAAACACAAAACAAACACGACAAAACCAATCTTCTCATAATTTCAGAGTATTATGAAGTTAGAAATGAGTAGACATTTTGTTTACTGCATTGCCCAGCTGTGCATACAATTTCTGGTAATCCTTGATCACTTTAGCAGCTTAGCTTGTTTTGTGAGTGACATTTGATGAACATGTGAAAACAGTGCAAGATTGCTCGAAAAGAAGTTTGAGGACCATCTAAGTAGTACATAAACAAAAGTGTAATCATTACCTTGTTCATTACAACTATAGTTGTGGTTACTAATTTTTCCCTGATGAGATTGAGGTGCCTCATAAGAATATGATAGGCCATGGAGGGCTTATTATAGAAGGAAGTATTTTGGAAAAGAGAAGTATGTTCAGGTTAACCGTGAAGCTGACGTGGCTGGAGGAAGCCGTTAGTTCGTTGAGGCGGATAAGAAGTTGTTACAAGCCGTTGACTATAAATAGTAGTGTTTTGAATAGAGGTGGTATGCCATTTGTAATCATTGTATTGCTTTGACGATATGAGTCAAGCAACGTTGTTATGAGACGTATGTACTTGGTTACATTGGTATTGTATGAGATACGTATTCTACAGTAATATACAGAGAGAGATAGTTTGTTTCATAACAAATTGGTGCGGTGACTTGATCGAGGTGACGCGATCTCAGTTTCGTCGTGAATCGAAGTTCGTGAGCTCGGAAATCGTGTGGAATGGAGGATTCGTCGCAGAAGGAGGTGCCAAATGAGTCGATGGTGTATCGCCTGCAAGATGATGTCAAGTATTTGCGGATCGGATGCGATAAACTTGCTCGAGCTGAAAGAGAGACATCAAAGAGGTTCAACTCAGTGGAGAAGCAGATTTCTGACCTCGGATCATTGACGAGCTCAAAGATCGGTGCGATCGAGAGGCAGATGTTGCATATCAGTTGTACGTTAGCTCGAATTGAAGCAAATTCGATTTTCAGTCAGCGCGATGGCAAGGCTATTGAATCGTTATCTAATCCGCAACCGCAGCAGGTACATGATCTATCTCAGGAATCTGATGGATTACCAAACTCGCTAGGTTATCGGGGATTTTCTAGTTCATTAGCGACTAGAGATAAAATGTTGAAGAAGGTTGAGATGCCAGTGTTTTTGGGAAAATTACCGTTTGATTGGATTTCACGAGTGGAACGATTCTTTCGGTTGGGGAATTACAATGGTGATGAGAAGTTGCATTTGATATCACTGACGTTAGAAGGTCCGGTGTTGAATTGGTTCAATGGCGAGATGGTGAGTGATCCTTTTGAGAGCTGGTGGCAGTTTAAAGACAGGTTGTTGGACAGGTTTGAAGGATCCCTGGATGATGAACCAGCAGCTAGGCTCTTTTGTTTGCAGCAGACAGGGGAGATTGTTGACTATGTGAATGAATTCAAAGCTCTGAGGAACCAGGTCACATGGATCAGTGAAACAAATTTGGTGAAGGTGTTCTACAATGGATTGAAACCAGAAATGAAGGAAGTTATACGAATGAAGAAACCTAAGGGACTCACAAATCACAAGCTTGCGGTTTTGAAGATGCAGAACACAAATTTTTGCAAGGTAATGGGCGGTGATAAACAAACAGGAGTGAAACCTTCATTCTCTAGTGGATTTCAGAAGAGGAGTGTGACATTACCAGAGAAGAACCCTATCACTAAACCACCGGAGAACAACATCACCAAACCAAAGACAGATAAACCTTTTCTGAGACCAAGACAATACCATACTGATGCAGAGTTGGATAAGATGAGAAAGGAAGGGATATGTTTTCAGTGTAAAGGGAAGTGGTACAAGGGAAATCCGTGTAACAGTATGGAACTTCAGATTCTGACAGTGGTTAATGGGATTGTGATGTAGGTACTGGATGAGAATAGAGAATCACTAGCAGCAGACGAGTTGGTTCAGGAAGAGCAATCAGCTACAGAATTAATGGAATTGTCGTTCAATGCATTCATGGGAAATGATTGTTTTACTACAACCAAGGTTTGGGGAAAGCTGAGTAAGGTGTCAGTGGTCATAATGTTGGATAGTGGCGCTAGTCACAACTTCATCGCACCACATATCATAGAGAAGTTTCTGTTGAAGACTCAGAAACTAACCAATTTGGAAATCAGGTTGGGAATAGGAATAACGGTGCCAGCAATGGGGGTCTGTCGAGATGATACTTTTGGTATTCAGGATCTGACATTCACTTCTGATTTTGTGTCCTTGGAATTGGGGTCTGCAGACATTATCTTGGGGGGGGGGGGTTCAGTGGCTTCGTACTCTTGGAAAATGCTTGGTAGATTGGGGGGCTCATGAATTGTCTTTTATTCATAACGGGTCGTGGGTGACTATCAGAGGAGACTCCAGTCTACATTTATCTACACCGAAGCTTCAGACACGTCAACTGTCAACAAATACTTCAGTTCCAGGAAAGCTTTCTGAGAGAGACGAAGACAAGCCAGTTCATGTGGTTGTTCAGCAGTTGCTTCAGCAGTTTGACAAGATCTTTGCTATTCTGCAGGGATTGCCTCCATTATGGGGACATGAACACAGCACAACTTGTTGCCAAACTGTGGACCTATTTATGTTCGACCTTACAGGTATCCGCAGTCTCAGCAGGTAGTGATGGAGAGAGTATGGTTAAAGAAATGCTTTCTTCAGGAATTATTCGTCCTAGTCGCAGCCCGTTTTCGAGTCCGGTTCTTCTGGTCAAGAAGAAGGATAAGACATTCCGTTTCTGCGTTGATTACAGAGCAGTAAACATGGCAACAATTCCTGACAAGTTTCCGATTCCACTAATAGATCAACTCCTTGATGAGCTATATGGAGCTACCATATTTTCAAAGTTGGACTTAAGGTCAGGTTATCACCAGATCAGGATGACGGAGAGTGACATAGAAAAGACTGCTTCTCGAATGGTGGATGGGTTGTATGAGTTTCTAGTGATGCCGTTTGGATTAATGAATGCTCCAGTTATATTTCAAGCGATGATGAACACCATTTTCAGACCATTCTTGAGTCGTTTTGTATTGGTCTTCTTTGATGACATATTCGTATATAGTCCTACGGTGGAAGATCATGTGAACCATTTGGAACAGGTGTTGAGGGTATTTGAGCAACATCAGCTGTTTGCAAACAAGAAGAAATGTTCATTTGGTCTTTCTTTAATTATTTACTTGGGACATATCATCAGTGCCAACGGAGTATCGACTGATCCAAGCAAGCTTAAAGTAGTGAGGGAGTGGCCATATTTTAAGACCACTAAAGAGCTTCATGGGTTTTTAAGATTAACCGGCTACTATAGACGGTTTGTTAAGAATTATGGGACCATTGCTCGACCACTAACTGAGTTGTTGAAGAAGGATCTCTTTGAGTGGTCACCAAGGGCACAATCGGCGTTTGAAACATTGAAGATAGCCATGACTTCAGCGCCGGTTTTGGTATTGCCAGATTTTAATGAACTATTTGTTGTAGAATCAGACGCCTGAGGCTATGGCTTGGGCACTGTGCTTATGCAGAATGAGTTACCAGTGGCATATTTTAGTCACGAGTTAACTACAATAGAGCAATTGAAACCAATCTACGAGCGAGAACTAATGGCTATTGTGTTGGCTATTCTAAAGTGGAGACACTATCTTCTGGGGCATCGCTTTGTAGTTCGAACAGACCAAAAAAGCCTCAAATTCTTACTTGCTCAAAGAGAAGTTTCAATGGATTATCAAAGGTGTCTTATCAAAATACTGAGCTATGATTTTGATATAGTTTACAAACCTAGAGTGGAAAATGCAGCAGCTGATGGGCTTTCAAGGATGTATTTGTTCGCTTTAACCATTTCTACATCTTTACAGATTCAGGATTTGTGTAAGGAGATTGAGTTGGACAAAGAACTTCAAGACATCAAAGCTCGTGTGTTACAGAAGCAGGAAGTAAAGCCAGGTTATGAGGTGAAGGATAACAGGTTGTTTTATAAAAACCGTCTAGTGATCTCGAGAATGTCGGTTTTTTCCCACTTATATTTCATGAGTATCACACAAGCTTAATGGGAGGCCACACTGGGGTGCTGCGCACAAAGAAGAGAATTCAGAATTCTTTTTATTGGGTGGGTATGCAGAAGGACATATAGAAATTCGTTGCTGAATGTATGGTATGTCAAACGCACAAGTATTCCACCTTGTGTCCTGCAGGTCTGCTCCAGCCTTTGCTTATTCCACAGAGAGTTTGGGATGATATTTCACTTGACTTTATAGAAGGGCTACCAGTTTCTCATGGGAAGAACGTGATCCTGGTAGTTCTTGATAAGTTAAGTAAATATGGCCATTTTATGGGTCTGAGACATCCTTTCGCTACTCCAGATGTTGCACAAGTGTTTATTGCTGAGATTGTGCGGCTTCATGGGTTTCCTGTCTCCATTGTTTTAGACAGAGACAAGATATTTCTAAGCTCATTCTGGAAGGAATGCTTTCGGTTGGCTGGGACTAAATTGAAGTATAGTACTGCATATCATCTGCAAACTAATGGACAAACAGAGGTCCTGAACCGTGGGTTAGAGACTTATCTGAGATGTTATGCTTCAACTCATCCGAAGAAGTGGTTTCAGTTCCTTCCTTGGGGTGAGTTCTCCTATAATACAAGTTTTCACACATCTATTCAGTTTTATCCATTTAAGTTGTTGTACGGACGAGATCCACCTCATCTGTTGAGATATGAAGTTGGTTCCACTAATAATTTTGAGTTGGAGAAATCTCTAGTGGAACGAGATGAGTGGTTGAATGATATTAAGGGTCACTTGGTGCATTCTCAGCAGTTGATGAAGAATAATGTTGATAAGCACCGACGTGATTTGCAATTTGTGATTGGAGATTTGGTGTTTCTCAAATTTCGTCTGTATAGGCAGAACTCTGTTTCTAAACGTCTTTGCAAGAAGTTGGCAGCTAGGTACTACGTGTAAGCTCAAGAACTTGGAGCTTGATATGTTGCTGCAGTGGTGGAGCTTTGGTTCGTGTACATGTGTTACACACGAAGGATGGTGTGTGACACACGCTTCAGAGAATAAAAAGGAAA
>JABAYD010062596.1:0-11011 GCA_014822095.1 Diplotaxis tenuifolia
CCATCACCTCTTTACTTATTGCAAGCCACATCAGATATCTATTAATCTCAGAAGGACATTATACCATATCCTAGCTTAGCAACCAAATTCAACTATCAAACAACTTAGCAAATATCGTCTATCATTCCCCTTAACTAACTTCATTTCTTAACATAAAATAAATGTGTAGGCTTTACCTTGGGAGTATTGATCAAAGGACATATAGATTCTTACTCAAGTAGGTATCTAAATAACAGGTAATCATATTATGGTTTCTCCCTACATCTCTCTTCTCTGAATCTTTTATCAACCCAACCCCAATGAATCAGAGATGAGTGCTCAACCCATCCTGAACATCTTGTTGGTTTTATTTTTTTCTTTTTCTTTTCTTTTGACAACGATGTAGGCGAATAATGGGGTCCTTGGCAATTTACCTCTCCCTAATGTACCTACCCCTCTGCTTCTCAGGAAATCATTTCATCTTTTCTTTTCTAGATGATGAAGAGAGAATAGAAGGAAACCAAAAATTTACAGATTTGTACCTTTCAGCCCTGAAGGAGGATTTCAATCATGTGTATCTTAAGCCCCAAGACAAGCGATTAGTGTCAGGTTTAGCATTGGAGGCTAGTTTCGGTTCCTTCAAACAATCTAAGCAAGTATGTATGTTGACAGGTTGATCCGCTTTAGCATCTTTAGTACCTTCTGTAACTGATAAATCTAAGAGTGGTTCTAAGAAGTGGTTAGGTAACAAGTATGGATTAATCTGCTCATTGCTCCCTTCTTAGTATACATTTTTTTTTGAATAGAAAACAAGGAAATGGAAATGTTAGTAGTACCCTCTAGACTTAAACAACACTGTCCCCAGTGTTATTTTGTCTAAGCGGGAGACTAATATTTGTTGTAGCAATATATTCATGTTAGTAGGAAAACCGTACCTCTATTCTTTACATATCGAGCGATATGTCTATTATAACATCGATGGACGTAAATTTAACTTTGTCGATCGACATGAAGCGGTGTTCGTCAATCGATGCAGAATGCCTTCACCTAATGTGATGTCAATCCATCCAACTCATCATCTATAAGTTATGTATCTCTAAGTTATGTATCTCTAAGTTAGCTCTTTTAGACATTCTCAGCACACAAGAATAGTTAGATTATAGTAATAGCAGGCATAGTCATAAGAAAGTACGAAAATAAATCCTACAAGTCTGGAAATTAAAGGAAAAACATAGTAGCATAAGATAAAGGATAGAAATGGGCATGTGAATCAGTCCTCACTTCCCTCGTCATCATCTCCGTCATCCTGACGGTACTGGTGAGATGGTCTTGCTGCTGATGGGTCACTAGCTGAAGTACTCGCCCTGCTCGAACAACGGCATCTCGAGATGCGGGACCAGATTGCCTGAAGAGAATCCATCACTCTCTCCTGAAAACCCTCTCCTCTCATGTCTCCATCCCTGAGTGATCTGGGAAAGGGGGAAGTGGTGTCGCTGGTGTAGCATGAGAGGTGCTGTCGCTGCGGACTCCTGTAACTCGGCGCAAAGCTGATGGGATGCCGACCAAGCGTGTGTCTAGCTGGAACCTGAGCTTGTCGATATCCCCACCGAAGTCACTCGTCTCTCTCTCTCTCTCTCTCTCTCTCTCTCTCTCTCCCTCTCTCTCCCTCTCTCTCCCTCTCTCTCCCTCTCTCTCTCTCCCTCTCTCTCTCCCTCTCTCTCTCCCTCTCCCTCTCTCTCTCTCTCTCTCCCTCTCTCTCTCTCCCTCTCTCCCTCTCTCTCTCTCTCTCTCTCTCTTCCTTCTCTCTCTTTCTCTGTTTTTTGTTTATACAATGGTTTCAGAGAAAGACTGGAGAAAACATTGTAAGCTTGGAGAATCAGAGCAAGGGTGGAGAACACATGATTAGAGATGTCGGAGAACACAGAGCAACACGTCGGAGATGGTTGTGAAGCGGGGCTGGACAAGGTCAGAGGAAGATGATTCGACGGCGTAGCTCGAAGGAGAACTTGGTTTGATTGCTGAAGTAGGTTTAGTTTTAGTAAGTTGGTTTAGTTATGGATTAGTTAATAATCCAATTTGTAATTGTAAACCAATTTTTGATTGAAAACCATGTTAACCAAATTTCGGTTTATAATAAAATATTAATTTATTAAACCGATATTTTTTTTTGATCAAAAAACCGATTTAATTATATCTTTTATTAATATGTTATGTTTTATTTTTAAATATTTAATTTAGAATAAATAATTATAAAATTAAATAGTTGTAAAAAAATATTTAATGACATACAAAAAATGCTATATTAAATCATAATATGTAGCAGTGTAAGAAAATGCTATCTAATGTGCTAGGCCTATTATCGCGGCCGGTGATACAGCGAACCTAATAACGCTATTGTATCGTTAGATAGCGTTTTTCCATAGCTATCAATACTCGATTTTCTTGTAGTGAAGGAAAAGGAGCAAGGGCAGATGATCACTCCTTCGGGACCTCCGAGTCGCCATCTTGGGGACGAGTTTCCTGCACTGGGGAAGCTTCGGTCACGTTTGGTCGACAAAACTTGCGGATCTCCCTCACGACGTTCTGCTGAGCCGTCCAGATCAACGTCGCCGGATCTGGCCTTGTCACTATCCAACTCCTCGCAACCCTATCAACGGATTCTTCAAATTCCGAAGTCCCTTCCTCTTCAGAAACATCCAAGACTTCGACTACACCCGGTTCTTTACCAGCAGCACCTCAGGGATCCTTATTCCCACCATCTGACCGATTTCCCACACTGCTTATGGAGCGGGCGCCGAGAGAACGGCTTGGGGTCTGAAGGTCGGCAACAGTCGTCGGGTTACTGATATGCAAGTTCGACCCGTGCACATTTAAGGGGATCCTGCTGAGATACTCAACCTCCAACTTGGTGAGAAGATCCTTGTCAACATAGGCGGAGCTTAGGCGTAGTGGGGTTAGAGAAAGGTTGCCTTCATGAATCGCACTAGCGTCGAGTTTCTCAGCCTCGGCCTTCCACATGCGTTCCTCCGAGCGGAAAAAGTCGACCCTTTCCTGAGGAATAGCTTCCCCCTCCCTCTTCATCAACTCCAAGAAAATCGTAGTCCCAAACGCTTGGCTCCAGAAGCATCGCGCATCATTGTAAAGGTTGAAGCGGGCATCACAATCGCGGATGCGGTTGAAGCGAGTTTGAGCTTTAGCGACCATGGCTGCGTGGACCCTCGCCCTTTCACGTGTAACCTTATAGATGTGAGATTTTCTAAGGCGAGCAACCTCCCTCTTATGATGCTCTACGATGTCCCGCCTCTCCTGCTCGAGACGCATTTTCTTCTTCTTTAAATCGACAGCCACATCTTGAGCAGCCTTCAACTTGCTCGAGGCTTCCTCAGCCATCATCTCCGCAGCTTCAGCTCAGTTAACCGCTTCATCCTTCTCTTTGTTTGCATGCGCAAGTGAGCACTCCAACTCAGCAGCACGTTTCTTTTCAGCATTGGCCTTCAACCGAGCTTTACTCAAGCTAGAATGCACCGACTTGAACTCGAGTCGTACTTCTCCACCAAGAAGTTCATACTACCTTCCACCTGTGAAATGACGAATTGAGAAGAGAAATGAAAAGAAAGTCAATAAATAACAAAGCAAAAGCAAACAAAGCGATATTTAAGGGAACGTACCATCTTCAAGTTACGAGCTGCATCGATATAGGCGTCGCGGAAGAATAAATAACCCACCGGAGGAAGCTCTTTTGTCCTGTCCTTTATCTGACGGGAGAGCTCGGCGCACTTTGGACCGTTGTTGACGAGGGGCGAGCTACCATTGTAGGAAAACTTCACCTTGTCTAGGAAGGATGCTTCAATCACCCGAGTAATCGCCCCTCCAGCTTGCCCTTGCGGAACCTCAGCACTTTGATCTTGGTGAACCGCCTCATCAATTGGCGGCAGCTCGGGTCCTGTCTCAGTGCGCAGTACCTCAGAATCCGGATCGAAGTCAGGAACCCCAGATCCCGAGTTAATGCGTGGTGCGCTAGACTCCGAATTCGCATCCTTCTTCTTCTTCTTTCTCTTCTTCTTCTTCTTCTTCTCCTTCTCCTGAGCTCCGAGGGCCACCCCCTCCTCGGCGATGGGCTCAACCAGGACAATAAACAATTGCGCTGACGACTCAGCGCCAACCTCGGCGCTTGAGGGAACTGCATGAGTCCCACTTACTCCTATCGCGTCTCTAGATCGTGATGCTCCCCCTGTTCCCGAATCGGAGCGAGTCTCGATAGACGTCCTCCTTCTCTTAGATCCGATAGCAGCCTCAGAGGTAGCTCCCCCCGAATCCTGAGACCCGCCGACCTGCTCCCCAGAAGAATTTGTACGAGCTCTCTTTCTGCCTCCACTGACAGGAGCAGTCTGTAGGGATTTGGATAGGTTCCATCTAACCCTAACCCATCGATCATGCCCATGAGTCCCCTTGGGTTAGAGTATACAATAACGGCGGAAAGAACAACCATCTCCCTTTTTTTTCTTGATCTATTGATCGCTTATTGTTCTGCCCGGGTAAAAAGGATCGATCTTTTCTTTCCTGGCTTGGCTTCGTACCGAAACTCCTTTTCCCAATCACCTGTCCAAGCAACAACTTAAGCAGGGTGCTACACGAAAAACAAGTAGGAGGCTGAGCTCGACTCTTTACCTTGGTTGATACAATCTATCGCACATTGTATCCTCTCCTAGTTGATATCTGTCCACTTGCGATGACCCAACTCGGCCAAAGATCGGGAGTCTGAAAGGAACGACGGTGGAACGGCGGCATCGGTTAGATAAAAGTTTGGATGCGCAATTACATAATAAAAAGAAAACAGTTAGATTAAACACGAAGCAACATTAGTCGAGGCGAGCTAACTACCGGCATCACTGTTCCAATAAGTCCTAAATTCATCATCGGGAGGATCGATGAAGGCAAACTGGTCGGACTTGACGAAGAAGTAGAAGCGTTGCCAGTCTGTAGTCTTGTCCGAATGACCGGTGTGATTTGTATTTTTGCCTCATCCTGACCGAAAAAAGGCCTCGTCGCTCTCCCTCCTTTAAACAAAACAATGTTGTCAACTGCTCAAACGCGTAGACAAACAGAGATATCTCGATCTCCGCCGTCATAACCATGAGCGCAACCATGATGCGATACGGCTCGTTCACCATCTGACTTATGGCGAGATCACACCGCGAGACATACGACGTCATGAGGCGAGGCAACGGAAATCATAGCCTGGTGTGATCTTCGAAGTAGGACTCATAAACGCATTGATAACCAACTGGAGGTGACCATGAGCGTTGGACCTCAGTCGGGATTAAATAAGAAACGCCTACATCGTTGCGGGCTATGAGCAAGGCCTCCATTGTTTCTTTGGTCGACCAAGTCCTCTCTATGTTCACAAATGCGTATCGGCTGGACGAAGCAGCTCTTGGGGGATCGTGGACTTCCGCTAAAAGACTCCTATATTGCCGTAACGTGTCGGGACCTTTGGATAACAATCTTCCTCTACCGAACCGTCGTTAGCTCGTCTGGCTCGAGCGACACGAGGTCGCCTAGTTTTAGAAGAGGGAGACTGAGTATAAGCACTCGCGGATCGTTCATCATCTCTACAGAAGCGTTCCCATCATCATCGCCCCTGAACAGTCTCACCGAGTCGACGACTAAAAGTCTCTGCAATAAGTCAAGCCCGGCGGTATCCATCAACGAATTTCTGACCGCTAGATTAAAATCTTCTAGCGGTTCGCCGGTCATCTCATCCCTCGCAGGACTTGGCGACGTCCCGACGTGTTTACCCTTTTCCTCATGAGTCAGCTTCCGTCTCAGACACATGATATTTACCGACACTATATATTCCACAAATCTAGAGAGAAAAAGTGTAGGGAAGAGAGAGAAAGAAAGTACCTGAAGTGGCGAATGAGTGAAAGGAATGAGGTAGGGAGGAGTATTTATAGAGAGGAAGGGGTGCGATTCCCAAGAGTCATTATTAGGTCTATTAAAGCCTAAATGGGCTTTATCGGACTATCCGTCCATTCCGGGTGACTTCCCGAGTACATCTATTTACCAAAACATGAACTTTCTGTTTTGGGAAAGAAAAGAAGTGGCTCCTCGGAGACCACAATTCGATACCTTCCCATGGATCTGTTGGTACATTTGGAAGGCGAGGAACGACAAACTCTTCAATGGGAGAGAGGTATCCCCGATGGATACTCTTCAACATGCGTCTCTTGAGGCAGAATGTTGGAGGAAGGCGAATGAGAAGGAGGAAGCTGCTGAGGATCCTGAGGAACATGAGTTACCTCCCCTTTCAGAGCCCCCTGGGATCCCCCAAATCCCTACATGCCAAATTGATGCATCATGGATCAATAATGGCAATGTTAGTGGCTTAGGGTGGAGTCTTGAGGATCAAATGGGTGCTGAATGGTTCGGTCTACGGTCGTGTCCAAGGAGCCTATCAGCTCTACATGCCGAGATGGAAGGCCATCTTTGGGCAGTTTCATGTTTAAGAGATATGCGGATGTACTCGGTACGGTTTGAGACGGACTGCTCTGACCTGGTGGACATGTCTGCTAGACCAGAGGATTGGCCGGCCTTCGTGACAGAGATCGAGACGCTTCAGCGACTGCAGGAGGACTTCGAAGATGTGAGTCTGTCTCATATTCCGCGAAGTAGAAATGGTCGAGCATATGCATTAGCAAAGGAAGCAAGGAGTAGGAGTTATATTTTCTCCCATATTGATCAGACCAGGCCATACGGAGGTTCTCCCCGAAGAATCGACTCTTCTGGTCACCACTTGATCTAGAATAGATAGGCAGCCGACAAAAAAAAAGCCTAAATGGGCCTCGATTTACTCGCACCTGTTCATTTTCCAATTTAAATGGGCCATCAATCTCGGAAACCGCCCATTTCTTTGCGACTGTTTGCATTCTCGCAAATCCCTAGGTTGACGAGCTAGTGAAGAAGCGGCACAACAAGCATGTCATTACCCGATTAAAGAGCCAACGACAAAACGACATGGTGAGTGCGTAAGGTTCCAATCGACGAGCCAACGACAAAACGACATGGTGAGTGCGTAAGGATCCAATCAACGAGCTAACAACAAAACAACCTAGCGAGTGCGAAAGGATCCAAACGACGAGCTAACGACGAAACAGCATGGTGAGTGCGTAAGGATTCAAACGACGAGGTTTCGACGCAACTGTGCTATAAATACACTAAGGCCGGAACAGCTGAGCTAACAGCAAAATGCATCATCCTTTGGACCCAGCAAACAAAATCTTCGCCAACTCACCGCTCGAGTCGCCACAGACTGGGGGACTTACTGTAGATGGTGGATTTCACCCCTCTATAGGGCCCAAAAGAGAGTGCATTTTGCTCAGTTACGGGCAAGTTCCGCTGGGCTTTGCTCGGCCCAGATAAAGGTCACGATCTGCCTCAGCCCATGACGACTTCGGCTTATCCCGAGACAGACGTCGGGTCGGACAAGGGACGATTAGTAGAGACTGAACGGCGAGCTTCTTGAGCTGGGCCGTACCTAAGGCCCATTACGAAAAGCCTTCCCAACCTCGACCAAACTAGGTCAAATGATGGAGAGCTCTATAAAAGGGAGGTGAGAGAGAGCGAGGAGGGAATATGAACATTACACACTGGATAAGGCGGCAGCTAGATAGGGTTTTCACTCATTTGTCTATTCGTACTTGTACTTTTCCGACTAGCTTTCCGAGAGACGTCTTTTGTTCTCTCTTTACTTCCCCGACTTGTAACCGACACTTCACTCATTAATAAAACAAACGCCTTTGTTTGATCCACCGACGAGTTCTCGTCTTTCTTACTTAGATCCGATAAACTCGGTACAAACACAAAGTAAGAGTAATAAGTCTTTCTAAGCTTGTTTTTTTCCAAAGTAGTAATATTCTTTTGCTCCGTTTTGAGTCTTGGTAAGGTGGTTTGGAAGAAGAAAGGAAGATACTAGAGAAGAGAAGGAGAAGAAAACGAAATGATAAATACTCATATACTTCCTTTGAAGATATGATCTCATAAGAAGATGTATTAATATCAATTGGTCAAGATCACGTTGTGTATAAAGAGTAAAAAAGACAGGATATCGTCCTACTGTACAAACCCAAATCCTAGGATGTGGATAATGCAAACATGAGAATTAATTATGTAACTTGCTGTAATGATACAACTTTTGCAACTTGTAATAAACATATTACTGAAACACCAGTAGCAAACTACTTTCCTCTTCGTGTGTTCACATTAAAATGCTGAAGAAGCTTGTTCTCAACATGAAATGAGACAACTTGATACGGAAAAAAAGATGGACGAAAGAGATGAAGAAAGTTACAAAAAATTATATTTACTTATGTTTTTTTATCACACTAAAAAATAAACCAGGTTTAAAATTACGATAAACCAAATATAATTCAACATAAAATTAAGTTTGGTTTACATAAACCCAATTTTCTGTCAAAAAATCTGGCACGACATAAATTAAAATGTCTGCACCACATAAATTAAAAAGTTTGCCACAAATTTAAGTCGGATATTTTATTTTTCCATAAGAAAATAAGTCAATCATATAAAAATAAGTTAAACACAAAATCACCATTTCTAACAAATCTGAAACTTCATTTGTTAGACATATTTTTAAAAATATGTTTTCTATTTAAATCGAATAATTAACTTTGTTATATAAACAAATCTAATGTTTCTAAGAAAATCTGACACCATTTTAATGGTAGATTTTTTTCTAACAAGATTTTATAAATAGACTTATTATACAATAGATTTATTAATTTGAAAATAAATCTGCCAACAATCAAATTATTTTAAAGGCACTTTGATAGTGTTTTTTGTTATAACTATGTGCAAAGATAATTTCGATCAGAAAATATTTTAATAAGTTTTTTTTACAATATAAGTTATTTTAGTAATAACACAACTAATTTGAATCATTTTAGGAAAATTTCATTAATTAATATATAAGATGAATGGATTAAAACTCTTAAATTGTGTAGTGCCGACTTGGACTTCAAAAAGTTCAAATTCTCGTACATGTGTCACTACTCTTAACTAATTTTGAACTAGCTTTTGATCTTCGTGTCCGCGCGGTGTTTGTTCATGTTTTTAACTTTTAAAAATTTCATAAACATAATTGTTTATATTTTTGTTATATATTCATAATTTTTGATCACTTTGTGTCGTGGTCGATGTATTTAGTGTCCATTTCGGTCTCTATGACCAAGCATGTCTATGACATAGCGTTTTTATGTTATTGTGTTTAAATCATTCTAGTTGGTAAAGTAAAATTAAGTGTAAAATATAAAAGTTTTAAGTATATAAAATTATAATAATAATATTTGGATTTAAAGTTTAATATGCTCAATAAAATTTTGGATTGGAAGTTTTTTAAACAAATACACTATTTAAAGAGAAACATTAAAAATAGTGATTGAAAGTAGCGAAAAAAAACAACATACAAAATTAAGTAAACATATGTGTAATTTTATTAAGCAATCCTAATTTAAATATAAAAAAAAACAATTGGGCCATTTTGTTATGAAAAATTAGGTCCTTAATAACTTTACAATATGGGTCGTCTTGTATATTAAACATGAGTCGAAAGCCCATTTATTTATTTTTTTTTCTGGGAAACAAAACAGAAAATGATTTTCCCTTTCCATTATGTTTTATCTATGTGTTGGTTCCAACCCTTTGCCTCTTTCTAAACAATCAAGAGAAATTGTTGTTAGATTTAACAATCGAAGAACTGCGGAAGATAAATCCACCGCTGCACATCCGAAGAATGGCTCTGATCTTAAGTATGTTCCGCCCATGAGGCAAAGCAGGAGTTTCAGCACTGGTAATAATTTGAATGTGTCATTTATTGCTATGGCTGTTTTTTTTTTACATATTGTAGTTACCCCAAGGGTTCGAGTAACAATGATTGAGTTGTTTTTAATTTTTTTTTAAGATTAGGTTCTTCTAATCTATATATTATTTTGTATTATTATTTTTTTTTTGAACTGAGGCTTTTATTTTGTATTATTTTGCAGACAATGTCTAAGGTATGGAATAGCAAGACCCTTCACTCGGATAGACACATCCCGGCTCTATTTTTATGATCAGGAAAAAACCTCTTGCATGTCATTGATCGGTAAAGAATCAGTTCAAACTGCCTCTAATTAATATTTTGCCATATTTATAAATATCATTGTCTCAGAGCACAGTGACAAAAAATAAATTTGTCTCAGAGCATAAAAACTATTTGATATCTTATTTGCTTTTCAGGAATGAAATATTAGTAATAGAGACCGACAACTCTTTATGGAAAAATGGAAGGACATGAGACAAAAGTGAATTATAGAAAATCTCAGGTAGATACATGGGGAAAGACATAGAGATGATAATCAGTTGTAACATCACATAGAAAAGGGAAACCATGCTAATCAGTTTGTCCAAGTTAAATGTAAGTATTCTTAGCTGGATATATTGTCTCATAAGTTTTGTTGATCTTTTTATACAATCATCGTCAAGTAATGATACTTTTATTTTTTTAAATGTGTTGCATGATAATGGACGTTTTGAGAAAGAATTCCAATAATAGAGCTGCATCAGAAGACAACATGGATGGGACAAGGTCTTATAAACAGCAAGGCAATTACGTATCTATGATAACTATTTCGTAAGGCCTGATAAGTTTAGATTGAATAATAAGTTATAGATTGTAGAAGCTGCCTTAAATTAGATGTTTGGTTTTACTTCCTCCAGTGATACATATCAGGCTCTATGATAATGATAGTCTTATATAACAACAAATTTAATTTCATACTAGGTGTTTTGCCCGCACTTGCGGGCTTAATAATTTTTTTAAATAGTATTATTATCAATTCAAAAATATTAGAATCAATTATTTCATGTTTTTTTTTAATTTTAATAATTACTTAAATATTAAATTTTTATATATAATTAAAAAATATTTTAGGAAAGTTTTTTTTTATTACAGAAAATAAACTTGGAAATATTC
>JABAYD010062630.1:0-11868 GCA_014822095.1 Diplotaxis tenuifolia
TTTTTTTGTGTTTTCTGTTTTTTATTTAACAAGGGTACTGAAGACTTTTTACTTATTAATGAAGGTGTTTTTTGTGACTTTCTCTTTCTAGTGGTATTTTGTGGACAAAAATTTAAAAAGGATTATTATTGAGAATTGCCCAAAATATAAACTAAGTAGACAAAAAAATTATCATTTTCTATTTATCCAACGAAAAGCCAACTTGTGTTTCAAATGAACATAGCAAAATTGTCAAAGAAAAAGAAACATCAAAAATCACAATAGTGATCTTCAATCTAAATGTATCTATGCATGTAAGAAAAAAAAAATGTTAACTTTTATTAATCAAATTATAAACTGAATACAGCTCTACACATAACAAAAGCCCAACTGGCTCCACAACTTCCAGAACGTGAGTTGTCTTGCTTCAAATCGTTGCTGTCGACGAGAAAGAAAATATTCTGACTAGTAACTTCATCGCTCAACTTGTCAACCTCTTGACCATCGAATGCGTTGTCGTAATATTGAATCCAACCATCATCATAAAGATCGAAGATTGGATAACCGATAACTTTTATGTGAACGGTTTCTTCATTCTCGGTAAACACATTCGCTATGATTCTAGAATCGAATTTTAATTCAGAAACTTAAAACACTAACTATGATAACAATTTATGTAGAGGAAACTACAATAACACAACAATCTTATTTAATTTAAGAATATTTAAGATATATGTCTTCTTAAATTTTTGTTAAGATCACAAATGATCTACCGAAAATAAAGAATAAAATAAATTCTTAATTTTAGTTAATTAAATCATAAACTAAAAACAACTCTAGACATAAAATACTTATTTATATGAAAACCAAATAATTTATAAACTATTAAAAATCTTTAAAATAATTATCAGTAATTAAAATAAATACTTAAACAAATAATAAACTAGATAATTATGATATCTTTCTGCATCATTGTGACAGACACATATAATTCATTCAATAATGCTTTTAACTGAAACAATGAATCCCATCTCAAGAGCAAACACGTAAAGAAAGAACAAAACGTCCACTGCATTGTTCATAGACATAAACCACCATTTTGACCAACACCAGAAAAATTTAAAGGAAAAGCCTTTCTTTCCCTTTTCAATCATGAAGAGGAGGAGGCAACTTATTTGGCAATCTCCGTCCAAGCACAAAGCTGCTGAACAAATGCAAAGCTCGTGCTGGCTGCGCGTATGGCACCATATGAGCAGCTCCTCTGACAGTTGCGAATGTCAGTATACCCCCATACTCTATTACCCATCCGCCAACCTACCTCATTCAAGTAAGTTTATAATTAGGGGTGTAAGTACCGAACTAAATAGCCGAACCAAAAATGCAACTGTCGTAAGAATTTTACATCACATAAACGAAGCCAAGATAAAAACAAAATTAAGTACAGACTTTGCTTAATTAGTTTTATTTCATACTTTCTCTACCTGTAATACGAAAATCCCCAATCAAATGGAACCTTGTCTACTGTCAACAACACCAAATGGACAGCCAAAGAAATCGAACCAAGAAAAAAAACGAATGCTCAAAATTAAGGAGAGCAGAGCATATTTTCTGTGGAACAAACCTGTCCTTTGTGGAACCAAGCTCCATAGGGAACTGTAGTGTTGAAGTTGAGATCCTCTGCAAGTTCTTTTACCAGAGTCCTTGAACCTAGAAGAGGAATTACGGAATCTTCATCCCCACTGCAATTTGCGATTTGAATAAGAACATTGTGTGTTTTACAGTGGTATAACTAGAAGAATGAAAAAAAAAAAACACTGTGTGTGGGCAACATTACCTGAAGACCCAAACAGGGATTTTCCTCTTCACGATTCTCTTAAGAACCGGAAGTATGTTCATGTTCCCGTCAGTGTCACTATAGTTCAAGAGTCTGTGAAGGTGAAACATAACCACGGAGTTAATTAGAAATAAAATTCTGAGATGGAGATTGAGATAATAAGATCAAAGATGGGTGAAGTTAAACATTACCCGCTGCACATAGACCATGAATATGGCAGATTTGTTCGGTTAGCATGAAGTGCCTGTTGAACCTCAGGAAGAGTCAGATACAACTGCTCTTCGTAGCTCATGCACACGTCCACCCCAACACTCATCTTTGTACCCTAAAAATCATTTTCTCAAAAAAGCATATTCAAAATTATTTTCCAATAAAAAAATTTTCAGCCTTCAAAAAATCAATTTTGTAATAAAAAAAAATCGAAACTAAGACAAAGTTTTCTTCTATTTTCGTATTTTTGTTACAGCATGTAGACAATGAAAATTTACATGTTTTACCACAAAAAAAAAAATTACATGTATTCGAACACATTTTCCGCATATATAAGAGAAATTCTGTAATATTTATAAATTCAACGAAAAAAATAAATTTTCACTTATTCATAAAAAAATTTGTTTTGAAAACTTATTTTTTGAAACTTTTAATAAAAGTATAGTATTTTGGACAAAAACGTAACGAGTCTAAACTCAAACAAAGTTGCTTTAAACATTTACGTCCAGGGGTTTCAATCAGCAGAATATTTTTTCCCATATACTAAAGAGTGGATTTGTTCCAAAATCCATTTTAAACTTTGAAACTGAAATTTACACACATTTTAAAGTTTGAGTTTTTTTTTCACTAGCATTTTTAATCTTCAAAGTAACAACTTTAATATATCAATCCTTGGACATTTTTCGCGCCAAAAAACAGATGATATGTGTGATCAGTAAATGATGATTTGTCGGAAAGATCATAAATAGCGATGATGTGTCATTTAAAAATATAGATTTTTAAGTAATTTTTTTTAGAAAACCGTATTTATAAAATTAAATGTTTCAAAGATATCTTAAGAATTTCAAAATAATATTTTCTTTTAATTTTTATCTGGATTTTGTAATTTTTATAAATTGTAAATATGTTTATCTAGTCATTTTGTTATATCATCAATTACTAACATCTCATATTCCCAAATCATCAATATTTTGAGGGAAAAGAAAGTTTTAGGTTTAATAGTTGAAGTTATTACCTTGAAAATTAAAAGTGATAGTAAAAATTTTAAGCTTTAAAGTGTGTGTAAGTGTTAGTGTTTAAAATGCGATTTTCCCAACTAACATATAAACAAAATGCAACAATTATTAGAAGTCTTGGGCAGACTCAATTTTTTCTTTACCATTTTCTTGAGCCTGAGCTCTTGCTCGACGAGGGTTGGATAGCAGATATCAAGGAGCACGTCGTAGTAATTGACGTATTGAGTGATTATGGTTCCGGCTTCACTCATTGCGCCTTCACATGGTTTGCTTATGTTGTGTGTACTCGAGAATGTGTAATCTTCAAAGTTGCATTGGTTCATGATAGTGAGGCCAAGTTCATCAGAGATCATCCCGTGTGACCAGAAGAACTCATACGTGGCTGGAACATCTCGGTCAAGCTTCAGAAGCGGATTACCGATCTGATCAAAACAGAGGTATCGCTCAAAACAGAGCTAGTAAAACAGAGATTTGAAAATAACATTTTTTTTAGTATGGTTAGTTTTTTTTACTTACTGCAATGCCCTTGAGCTTGAACTTAAATATGTTTGAGCGTCTTGAGTTGTATTCAAGTATTACATCAGCTAGTTGAGGTATATAGTGTCCTGCGTAGCTTTCGCCGGCGAGAAAGAGGTTTCGTGTCCTGAATTCTGGAAACTTTTCTAACCATCTTAACAAGAACACCAGCATATCTTTGGCTAATATTGAAAACATCATTTAATAACAAGTCTTTTTGTAAGAGAATTAATAAGCACGGATAATAAACACGATAATTTTTAATCATTTTAAAGATTATAATACCGGTGGATTCGTCGCCAGTGGTGTAATCTGAAGTTGTGTTGGAGTAAGACCATCCTACTCCAGCCGGTGAATCCACAAATAACAGATTTGAGGCTACATCACAATATTTATGTTCACAAGCTTCGTCCTGAGTTTCATTAAAAACAAAAAAAAAAAACAAACTTCGTCCATGTTGAAAGATATGAAAAGAAGAGAAACCTTTGTTCCAAGATTTGGAGTTTCTGCGGAGGCCACGACCATCTCCAGTGGGGTAAAATGGACCCAACTCTGTGAAAGCTCCTCCCCCAATGGAAGAGCAGCCTGGCCCTGCAACAATATTTCAGTTTTAACCAAACCTAATTGCATCTCAATGGGGTAAAATGGACTTTAAGCAAATTGCATGACTCTGTTTTATATTATACGGAGGATTAAAATGAGGAAACATCAAACCGTTAACTGTATTATATACTCCATTAAGCCAAAGGGTCTCAACAGTACAGAGAAGAGAAACAAGATAGAGTGAGTAAAGCAAACCTCCATTAAGCCAAAGGGTTATGGGTTTAGTGTGTGGTTGCTTCTCAGCTTCGACGAAGTAATAAAAGAGGCTCCGACCAGCTTTGACGTCGACATCGACATAGCCAGCGAACTGTCTGAATGAAACTTCCGGTTGCCCAGGCAGCTTCGTCACCAAATCCTCTTCTTGATATCCCTCAGCTATATTACGGTTAAACCCCGACCATTGCAGAACCATCAACATTACTGCTACATACAAGAACTTCCGCTTACTGCTCGCCATTTCTCCTCTTCGGTGACTGTGTGTTAAATTCCGCTCTTGTTTCTGTGCCTAGTGCACATGTAACTTACATATATATATATAAGCAAAATATTCTTATCAGTTAAGTATTTCACTGTTTCGATCCATGCGATTAGAATATGCTTGAAAATATATTACTTTTCATGCATTTAGAAAAAAAAATCGGATATTTGTAAATTAAATCATCAAATTTGAATATTCAGTATTCATAAGAGATGAAAATAAATCATAAATATTAACAGTTTAAAAGAGAGCAATTTTATAATCCAACATAAACAATAACTAGGTATTTTGTCCGCACATATAGATATAATATTTTTTAAAATATTTATGAATATATATATTATCAGTTCAAATACAAATAAATAATTATTTAAAAATTTAAATATTTAATGAAAAATAAACAACAAATCCATTATATATAAAAATATTTCATCATAAAATACATATTGTTTCTTATGTAAATTAAACTTAAAATACTCATGCGGTTGAAAAATTTAAAAATAAATTAAATATTTATTTATTTATATATAATTGTTTTTCAAATATATTAAAAATATCCTTATTGCGTAAAATAAATTTGAAAACACTCATATATGCATATTAAAGATGTGTAATATATATAAATATATTGGAGTTTAGTTTAAAAACAAAAATTATGATGTAAAATAATTTTTTGGATAACACAATATAAATTATTCATTAAAGTCAGCTTTATAACATAGTATAAAATATTTTTGAATAATGATAATTATTAAAAAATCATTTTATGATGTAAAATAATCTTTTGGATAACAAAATATAAACTATTTTATATAATGATAATTATCAAAATAATGAAATTCATTTTTAATTTATGGTTAATTATATATAACCAAACTTAATTATTCACTATGGCCAATAAATACTTCATAACAGAATATAAACTATTTTTAGATAATGATAATTATTAAAAAAATCTAATTATTCATTAATAATATTAAATCATGCTAAATAAGAAAAATAACCTTAAATCATAGAGAACATGACACATAATAGTTAATATAATGATATTTATCATATTAATGATTTTTTTTTTAATTTATGGTTTATCATATATAAACAATTCACGAAAGTCAATAAAGACTTGATGACACAATACAAAATATTTTTAGATAATGATAGTTATTGAAACAAAGAATTTTGTTTTAATTATTGATTAATTACATATTAATAAATCTAATTATTCATTAAAATATTAAATCATGTTAAATAAGAAAATAACCTAAAGTTATGGAGAACATGATACATAGGCAAATTTACTTTTCAAATAATAGTATAGATAAAATTGATATAATTAGTATATTTGTAATATTTGGTTCTAGCATATGTTTATGTCACATGGAATAAATTCCACGGTTTTATAGTTAGTTCTAATAGTTTGTAATAGTATAATTAATCAGACAAAAAAATACAATCTCTCTAGATTGTATCCTCAATCTATTCTCAAGAATAAACATCACTAAGGCGTGCGATACTAAGGCGTTCGATACAGTTCGTTAGGATGATTTAATAACTCTGCTAAATGCTATGGGTTCCCAGAGTTATTTATTGGATGGATTAAGGGATGTGGGATGTATATACACTGTTGCGTTCTCTATAAATGTAAATGATGAATTTGAAGGTTTTTTAAGTATCTCTCGTGGACTAAGGCTAGGGTGTTCTCTCTCCTGATAGTATAATCATATTCATCAATATGTTGTCGTCGAAGTTAAACAAACATCTAGTTTGGGAAGGTTTGGCTATCACCTGAAACACAAAGATGTTGACTTAATTCACTTGAGTTTTGTTGATGACTTGATTATATTCACTGATGGAACAACAAAATTTTATAACCGGTTTAGTCGAAGTTCTTAAGGAGTTTGAGAGGAAATCTGGCTTGAATATTAATATGAGTAAGTCTGCTTTCTATTGGGTTACTCAGTTAGGCATTCCTTTGGAGAAATGCCAATTCGTTATCTTGGTTTACCCTTGACTACTAATAGTATTACTTGGGATGACCATGAACCTCTTATCGATAAGATTCTCTCTCAGTTTCTCACATGGTCTAGTAAGTCGCTTTCATACGCAGAAAGACTTCAGCTAATGAAGTCAGTAATCACTAAGCACCACAAACTTCTGGTGCCAGTTTTTTTATTGTCCATTCGATGCTTTGAACGTATAGAACAAACGTGTTTGGGTTTTCTTTGGCTGGAATCACCAAATATCACTTCCATATCAAGGGTTATCTGGTCTGATCTTTGTGTTCCCAACAGGGAGGGTGGATTGGGGATTCAAGCGGTGAAAGATACATCAACGCTTTCCTCTCTCAAGTTAATTTGGATGATACTCTCTAAATCATACTATTTTGCGTATATTGGGTTCATAGGTATCTGATTCAGGATTCATTTTTTTGGACATCTAAAAAATGAGAACCCATGGATCTTAGATGTGGAAAAAAGTTTTGAAGCTCAGAGAGCTGGCTAGAACGATTATTTTTCGTTTACGGCTCCGAAGATCGTTTGTGCTTTCAGAGGTTTGTTTATACACGACAAAACATTCATCTCTTCCTTGGTGACGACGAAGTCTGTAGCACGATTGAGGGCATCCTAAATCATACGCGATTTTTCGAGCGCAACCCAGCTCTAGAACTCAGACTCGTACCAAAGCGCTTTCCACAATGCGTCTAAGGCCACTTTTTCTCTGATTTTGTCGGCTCTAGACATCACAACTTTAAACCTTTCCATGAAATCATACAGAGACTTGGTTTCGTTTTTCTAAGTTCTAAAGATCCACGTCAGACGGTTCTCTATCCATAGACATGGTGTAGTGTTTTAGGACCACCGAAGAGAGTTGTCGGAAGTAGTCAATCCCCATAAGTGAGAGAACTATTTGAGTGCCCATTCTTGAAGATTTTCAACAAGAAGAAGGTAGTAACCCATGTCTTTTTTTGCGCTCTCTCAGTCTGCCCCTTACCATCGCGATCCGAAAGGGCTGCACATGCCCTTTGGGATCGGTTGTGCTGCGGTACAAGGGGATCTTGCTTTTCCTGAGATTCAATATCCTCATTTAAGTGATACGAGCGGTGAAAGGACTTTTCTGCGCCTTTTCCAGTAGCAATTTTTTTGGGTGCAACGCTAGTAGTGTGGGGAATCTAAGATTTTACAGATTTTAGTTATGCCGTAGTTTTTGTGAGAGAGCTGCGATGGTAGTAAATCTCGTTGAACTCACCACAATAAGATTTTCGAGCTTGTTTTTGTGCGCTACAAAGATCTTTTCTGCTGCTCCTCGATGAGTTTTTTCCCGTTCCACCCAATAATTTTTTTTTTTTTGGTCATGGGTCGAGTGAGCGAAAAATTTCTCGAGTCGACTGGCTTCTCATTCTCCTCGGATTTATGTCAATGCCTTCTTCTTAAGTGTTGGATTGGTTGCTGGTTTCCAAGTTTCGTGTTCGACTTCATTTCCCCCCTCTATATGATTAAGAGGAAGAAGTTCCTCCATTTTTTCTCACATTATGATGGGAGTGACTTCATCAAATTATGTATGCTGAGTTTTTTTGCATGTTGGCGAGTCCGTCCAGCGGAGTCAAAAATTTGAGTCTTCTTATGCCACAAACACTAGTAGTTCCGCGATGGAAGAGTGCTCTAGTTCTTGTCGTTAAGGTTTCTATCTGTTAGACAAAGAACTTGTGAGCTTATCTTGGTCATTCGTCTTCTGGAGAAGAATCGTGACAAGGTTTTTTCTTTCATTGAGGGTTGCGGCAATTACGTTGGCCATAGAAGTGGTCGCTGCCAGTGATGTTTCACCGTTGTATTTATGATTGTTGACAATGCCAGCATGAGCTGCATGTTCGTCTTTCGTATTTCCAGACATCCTTCTCGATCAATCGTTTGTGGCCACAAGAAAAAATAATCTACTTCGTTATTCTAACGCCAAACTGTGGATAACCGAAATTTGTCGTTTAAAATTTTGTAAAAAAGAAAGCAAAGCTTTTAACGGAAGGTCAGGATTTTATGCAAAGCCAATGACAAGTAATCAAAAAACTACAGAAACAAAAACAAGATAATACAATTTTTTTTTTTTTTAAATGAGGGATGTATGACAGTTCCAAAGACAAAATCGTACATGATGTTTGTCTGAAAACAAGATTACAACAAAAATCAAAGGACACATGCAGAAAAAAATTATCTAAGTTTGCTAGAATAACCACATGTTAAAAAAATCTATATGATACACATCTTGTTAACAAGAGACGAAAATAAAACCTAACTTTCTAATTGCAAAGAGTTTTGGTAGTTAAGTTTTTTCCTCTTTCTTCTATGTTACTGCCTTGTTTATATAGTCCTCCATAGTTGGTTATGTTGTCATTTTCCCGTAGATTCATACCTTTCATTTTTATGTTTCCTTATTTGTCGATATTTGAGTTTATCCGTTTTGGAAACTGTTTTCATTCATATTCTTCTCTAAGCTAAGTAAACTGTCATTTGAAATTGGGTTACTTCACATTCTAAGTTGAAAGTGGGCTATATTGTGTTTTAGGCTGTTTGTACTATTTTACGATTTATCTATGTTTATGACTTTTCTTAAAAATATCATCAACTCGTTCGAAGTTACGATTTATCTATGTTTATGACTTTTCTTATTACATCTTGCCCTTACGGAGTTCGAGTACCAACACGTTGCTTTTTTTCTACTTTTATCTCTTGTACTGTTAATGTTTTGTTTGACACATGCCCTTGTATCTCTTTAAAGCTATTATTTGTGAGATTTTTCCTATCTTTGTTTGATTGTTAATGCTATTACTTTTTCTTGTTGGCATATGTTTTTCTTTCTTTATTTATTTTTTCATTGTTCTTTTTATTGTAGTATATATTTTTATTTTATATTTTGGAGCATATTTTAAATCTATTCTTTTAATTGCTTATAATCAATAAAACTAATTAATCCATTCATTTTAATTTAGTAATTTAGGACTTAGGATATCTACATACTGTTATATATGTGGTGGACATGAAGACTATATTTTTTATATATTCAAATTTATTTTAATTGTAACAGTATGTTATTATGATTAGTTACATTTGTAAAAAAATTGCTTACAAATCTATTGAGTTGAAAAATTAAAGTGTATCATTTTCACAATTTTTATTTAACTTTAATTGACTAATAAAAGTTAATGTAAGATTATTTAATATATGTATTGTTATCTGATTCCGTCTAGTTATTAGTCTAGTTCCACCACTGGTTGTAATGACTGAAAAGCCGACTATCTTATTAACCCATCAACATGACAACATGAACCTGCACAATAAAGCCAAAGGAAAACAATATACAAAACACGTCCACATGCGTTTCTAGAAATTATCGTATCTGTGAATTGTGTTTCCCAATGGAGCTTTAACTACACTCTTCATCTCTTCTCTGTAATTTTCTAGTCCGATTACCGCCGACGTCGACCTACAGTTGATGAAAATATTTATTTACAGATTTATTAAAAGCACGTATCAAAGAGTTCTTTTCCCATCGGTCTCTCATCATTTAATTAATAAAAACTTAAAAAAGTTTCTTTATATAAAATTTAAATTTTAAAGTCAAACACAAAATTAATTCATTATTTTTCTAAACAGTTTATTTACCATATTTTTTCTAAAAGTTTTGATTATTCACAAAAATATTATAATTATATATTTTCTCGAAATTAGTGTTTTACTCTATTATTTTCATCTTCATCAATTAATCACAAAATATAATATTCATTGATTTACCCAACAATCATAAACAATCAATATGAAGTTTTTAATGCATATAAAAAACGAAATTTACTCATTATATCTGTATTACTTTCTCATAAAACAAACCAATTTTATTAATTCTAAAGTTTTTAAAGTTCATATAGCCATTCAAACTCATACTTTTTGGTCATTAACGATTGGATATTGTTGTGGTGAAGTTTTGTGTGCTTGGAGCACTGAGCAAAATTTTTCAGTGATTGAAGGTATGGATCGGATTTTTTTTTTCAGACCTAATCGAAAAAAGACTTACGTGTAAGTCTTTTCGATAGAGAAAACTTTCGCGGAAGTCTTTTGGTCAAAATAAAGGTTAAGTTTGCAATTGATTTTCTATGTGTTTTTTTTAGAGTTGACTTCAGTGAAAGTCTTCCAACTTTCTTTGTTGACCAACAAATCGAGAAAACTTCCGTGTAAATCTTTCAAGATAAATATGTTAGTTTTGTAATTGACTCAATTATGTCAAAAACTTGTTTTTTTACTCAACTTTTACACTAAGTCTGCTTGGGTGGAAGTCTGCGTAGATTACTTTTGCAATTGAAAATTTAAACTTAAATATTTAATAAAATCTTGAAGACTTTCAAGTAAGTTTTCCATCAGAAGGCTTACGTAGAAGTCTACCAGAGTTTTATTTCGTGATTATGGTCAAACCAAAAGTAATGAAAGAAGACTTTCAGGAGTCTTCTGGCGGAAGATTTCTTTGAAAATCTTCTAAAAAAATCAAATATAGTCGATTGCAAAACTAACCTACAGAAATTTTCACCTTTCGTAAGCAAACATAAAGTAAAAGTTAAGAAGGCTTTTGTGGAAGTCCTCCGCTTGTACACTTAAAAAATATCTTTTGTAAGAAGATAAATTTATGGCACAATCCACTCAATTATAAAACTAACTTTTTTTATCCAGAAATATTTTTCTAGAAGTCTTCTTTAGTATTTTCGAGAATTTTTAAATTATAAAAGTAATCCAATATTTACAAAGGAAAACTTCCTTAGAAATCTGCTCTAGAGGTGGCTTCTCTGTAAGTATTACTTTGTAAATTTTCATTGCAAAAAAGTGAGCTAAATGTAAGACTTCTACGAAGGTTAAATGAAAGACTTCTTTGGTATTTTCGAAAACTTTTTAATTATAAAAGTAAACCAATATTTACAAAGGAAAACTTCCTTAGAAATCTGCTGTAAAAGAGGCTTCTCTGTAAGTCTTCCTTTGTAAATTTTCATTGCAAAAAAAAGTGAGCTAAATGGAAAACTTCTATGGAAGTTTTCTATGAGAACACTTTCACGAAAGTCTTCTCTGGGAAGACTTCCACGAAAATCTTATACGACAATATTTAATCAATTTTCAATTTATTCAAATTTAAAAATACTTGATACCACTCAAATTACCCTAAGGAGTGACTTTTATTCTCATCAAAAGAGATCAATCGTAGTACTT
>JABAYD010062661.1:0-10109 GCA_014822095.1 Diplotaxis tenuifolia
CTGAGATCTGATTGACACGGGGTTTCCGGCGCTTTGTACGTCTCGTCAAGAGCTTCGATTTGATATCTGGATCGTCGTCTGGTTCCTTACGGTTTGAGAGAAAACTCGATTTGAAGTTGCGCCGGAATTAGAGTTTTAGAGCAATTGGCGGCGTGTATTGAAACGGAGGGTGACGGCGCGTATAAGATCGGATTGATATGAGGTTTGCGGCGATGGATTCTTCTCGTCAAGAGCTTGAGATTGATATGTGGCTCATCGTCTGACTCTTTATGGTTACGGAGATACGGCGGTTTGAAGTGGCGGCCGTAATTAGAGTTTTACAACAAAATGGCGGCGCGTATTGAAACGGAACGTGAGAGCGCGTCTTAGATCGGATTCACACGAGGTTTACGGCGGTGAATTCGTATCGTCGAGAGCTTTAATTTGATATATTACTCGTCGTCTGGATACATATGGTTTGAGAGATACGGTTGTTTGAATTTGCGGCCAAATCTAGAGTTTTTGTGGTCACCGGATTTTAGCTAAGGTTAAGAGTCTCGTACTGATAACGTGTTGTGAAAAGGGAATTTCATGTGTCTCATTAACAATAGAAGTGATCCTTATATAAGGAGTTACAAAGTCATAATCCTAATGGGCGTAATATATAGTGGGCCACTAATGGTTGCTGGACATCCACAAACATATAGTTCATAACAGATTTCGGTTACAATTTCAGCATTTTCCTTTCTTATATTGTTGATGTAAGATTGCTTTTTTTTCTTATCTATTTATTAAAACATAAACACTATTTGAAACTACTATTTATTTCATGTGTCAAGGACGACCAAATATTAGTAACTGTTTTAAGCTCCTTTAAGAGATTTGATTGTTTGATTTGAAGTTGAGCTTGTATTTTTAAGACTCAACAATTTTAGCTTAAACATAGCTAAATGTGTTTATTGCCAAAAAATCAAAAACTAAACTGATCTACATAGATTGGCAGAGGACGCTTTGTCTCTGTTGTCTTCCTCCTCTCTTAGAGGGATGTAGACTCTAGCTCTCTTAATATCAGTAAGGTTTTTTTTTTTTTTTTTGTGCGAAATATCAGTAGGGTTTGACCCAAAAAAAAACTGATCTACATATAAAAAGATACTCAAAGTAAATACTTGCCGTTAATTTGGTTTGGTTAAGTAAAAATGGCAATTTCATCTCAAATTGGGTTTTGTAACGAGGAACAAGAGATTCACGGGCTTGGTTACTCTTTCGCTGATACACTAGTCTCAGCACCCGCGTCTGCATTTCCCTCTTTGTTTTTTGACATCTAATGCACTATGCACCTGCCTTGCTAAGTTGTGTTATTGCGCGTGAGTTATATAATCAATAATCATATGATATACGTATGTATATATATTTATACGCTATATATCCAATTGAAAAATCGAAATAAAAATCAAATTAAAAGTTCATTTCAGATGTTCAAATCTAAACCCATTGACGAAAAAGGGGGCAGCGATGTTTGACCATCTTTAAACTTCCGGTCAAATCTAAAAGGGTGATGTATCCGCCGCTTTGTCATAAATCTTTTTTGACTTTTTGACCATTTCCCTCGCATCGCATATCCTTTATATCCGTTCCGATCATGCCACGTGTAAGTACTATAATCTGAACCGTTAATATGTACTTATAGATTTCTTCTTCCCCCAATATTGGTCTCGTCTCCGTCTTTTCTGGTGTTTCGATCTGTTTCTTTCTTTGACCAACCAAAAAAAAAGAAACTTTTTAGAGCTTTTCTTTCTTCATTGAATGTCATTCAACACATTCCACAATACTTGAATCTCACTTCTTCTTCTCTCTCTGTCCTCTCGCCAAATCTTATTTTGTTCGGAAATCTCCGGAATTTGTTCAGTTGATCGCGATTAGGGTTTTTTTTTTGGGAGAGATGATGAAAGCATCGTTAGGGAGGTTAAGGAGATTCGCATTGCCAAAGGTGGATGCGGTTGATAGTATAGGAGAGCTTCTCCCCACGGCACAGATTGATGGCCTTGCTCGAGCCGCCAAGGTATTCTCACTCCGTTTCTCTCGTTCACGGATACTTAGTTTTATTTTTTTTACTCATGAGCTCTTTCATAAAAAAATTGAATTTGACATTTATTTACCGTAAGAATTGAAATGGTAACTTGTGTTAGTTAGTTTGTTGTTTTTGTTTCCGGAATTAGACTGTGGATAGATCCATTCAATTTGAATTTAATGATAAATAGATTAAAAACGTTTTTTCATAACTTTAATTATTACTCTCTTTTTGTATCAGGATATGAAAGAAATGAGAGAGAGTTATGATAGATTACTCTCCGTAGCTGCTGCCACAGCCAATAGCGCTTATGGTAAAAATATACATACAATTCTCAACTTTATGAATCGGCATTTTTTTTTGTATTTTCCTACATGAAAATTTATGCTTTTCTGCATTTTTTTTCTATGTACATTAGCATATTGTTTAGACTTTACTCATTTTCTTATATTTTTGTTTGGTAATGTCAGAGTTCTCTGAATCATTGGGGGAGATGGGTTCTTGCTTGGAGCAAATCTCACCGCACAATGATGAAGAAAGTGGTAAGTGTGTGTTTTTAAGATTCATCTATCAAATGAGGTTTTGTTTTGTCCTGTTTTAACATGCTTTAACATTGTTTCTTTCTTTTTATTTCTTTCTTCTGCAGGTAGAATTTTGCTGAAGCTGGGTCAAGTTCAGTTTGAGCTTCAGAAACTCGTGGACACTTATGTAAGTTGTAACCTTGTACTTTCGGTTAAGCAATATGGTATAAGTCTGAACAAACTCTGAGACAAGTTCTTTCTTTCTCCTTCAGCGTTCTCAAATATTCAAGACCATTACACGACCTTCAGAGTCACTTCTTAATGAACTTAGAACCGTTGAGGTATGCTCTTAGCTTTACTCTTTTGAATGTTAAAGAGCTTACATAAAAGCAAGAGGTAAATTCTAAGTGGACGAATCTCCTCATTTTTTTCTTTTTCTTTTCCTTTCAGGATATGAAGCAACAATGTGACGAAAAGAGGTCAGTTATCTCCTGAAATATAGTAGTTTTGGCTTTGATTACTTGTTGCTTTAACCTCTAGGGTCTTACTTACAGAGACGTCGTTAAGCACATGATGAAAGACAAGGTACACCTCAAAGGCGGTAAAGGGGAGAGACTTGTTCGCCGACAGTTGGAGACTGCTCGTGATGAGCTACAAGACGAGGCCACTTTGTGCATTTTCCGATTGAAATCTCTCAAGGAAGGACAAGCTCGGAGTCTCCTCACACAAGCTGCCCGCCACCACACTGCTCAGGTACCTTCCCAAATTAAGCTTACTACTATCTCTGTGATCTTCAATTGCTCAATTAGTGTCTCTTATGCTTTCTTTCTTTTATACTTGGATAGATGCATCTGTTCTTGGCTGGTCTAAAATCGCTTGAGGCAGTAGAGCAACACGTCAGAACTGCTGCAAAGAGACAAAACATCGACTGTGAGCTCTCTGATAACGAGGACGAAACGGAATGTAGTGAGGATGACCAACATTTTAACAGAGATGGAGAACTCAGTTTTGACTACATAACAAGTGAGCAGAGAGTAGAAGCTCTGCCTACACCACGAGGATCTATGAAGGTAACTTTTTGAATTTTTGAAACAAACCTATATCATCAAAGAAAAGCTTTATACATGGAAAATAAGCTTATATGACTGCTATATATATTCGTGTAGATTGATGACACAGATCTCTCGTTTCCACGCACTTCACAAGCAGGAGCAGCAACAGTATGTTCTTTCTTGATCTAATATCTTATGTAACTTGAGAACTCTCAATAGCATTAGGAATCCTGTGTTGAAGTGTCATATTTGGTGATGCAGGTAAATGCAGATCATAGAAGAAGTAGCCATTCAGCACCGTTGTTCCCACAGAAGAAGACTGATTTAATGACACCGTCCACAAATGCTTACGTATTACCAACTCCTATCGATTCCAAGTCCTTCACAAAACCGGTCACCAAAACAAACCACAGTGCACACTTGTGGCATTCGTCTCCTCTTGAACCAATAAAAACCATTCATAAAGATGTGGAAAGCAACCTCTATTCCCGTCTTCCTCGTCCTACAGAAACTCCTCAGTTTTCTCAGCACGAAGCTGCACCAAGACACGCATTTTCTGGACCCATTAGACCATCCTCAACCCGTCTTCCAGTTCCAGTTCCGGCTCAGGCTCAGTCATCTTCTCCAAGGATTTCTCCTACTGCTTCACCTCCGCCCGCTTCTTCTCCACGGATCAACGAACTCCATGAGCTTCCTAGACCACCGGGTCAGTTTGCACCGCCGCGACGCTCCAAATCTCCTGGAATTACTGGTCACTCAGCTCCTATATCCACTTGGAATCAAGAAAAAGGAAATGCAGCTGTTGTGTCCACGAACATTGTAGCATCACCACTTCCGGTTCCACCTTTGGTTGTACCAAGGAGCTACTCTATACCTTCAAGAGGCATGGGTCAACCCGAAACGAATCAGAACAGAGTAGTGTCTCCACCGCCTCTACCGCTAACTCCTGCGTCTTTGATGAATCTGAGATCGCTGTCTCGGTCTCGAGTTGGGGAAGTTGGTCAGAGCGGTCAAAGAAGAGGTAAAGAACACTCATTACTGTAAGAACTGCGAAATCTTCATCACACATGATTTTAAAGACGAGACTTGTTGCTTATGTTAAACACAGGAGTAAAAGTGATTGAACGATGAAGCTGTAGTAGGAGCGTGACGTTAGATGAAAACGTTAGGTTGTAGAGACTAGAGACAGACTGAGAGGGGCATAAGTAAATATAGAACTCAGATGTTTTTGTAATTATTTAGTTTTTATTTGTCACCTTAGACTGTTTTTGTTTCTCGTAACTATGTACATTGGTTGAAGCTTTTCAACACCCTATTTGTCACTTTTACCATTCCACATGACCATCTCTCACTTCCGCATAAATCATTCAAATACATTTATTTTTTTATATATTTACAATAATATCTATTTAAAAAATTCAAATCATTCAAATACATTTATATTTTTATATATTTTCAATAATATATATATTTTTTAAAAAAAAAATCCAACACATTATCTATTGTTATTTTATATTTTATATATATTTAAATTTTTGTTTATAAATTTTTCGATTTTATCTTACAAAGCTATCTGAAAATATTAAACAATTTTTTTTAGAAAAAGTAATAAAATTTATAATAATAGAAAATAGGTATATGTCCAAATCCAATAAAACAAGTTTCTATTTATAAAACAAAAAATGATAAAATTTGATATGAAATAAATAAATTACTTAATTAATGTATTATAAAATAAACATACAAATAATTAGGCTGAATGAAGAATATTTATAATTTTAAGACCTAATAATCTTGTGGTGTCTTATTATGGGAAAATTTCAATTATACCAATTTTAACTAGGATAATTATTATAATAATTATAATAATTTATATTATTATGGCATATTACTTAATTAATACGTGTCCAATATTTTAGTTTCAACTAGTTGAAAACATTTAACTAGAATTAATCTATGTGAGTTTCACCACTTATTCAACATCCTTATGGCAGCTATTCAACAGTTTAATAAATTATTCAACACCCTTGTTATATATGGTCTAAGTATATTTTTTTCACTTTGGAAAACAATTTTTTTTCTGAAAATTCGGAAAATGAAAATGAAATTAGACGAAATGTAGGCTTGCAAAATCCATATGAATTATTTTGGTGTTTTAAAATTGAAAGGTAAATATTACTCCCTCCATTCTAAAGAGATCCGTATTTAAATAAATACACTTTTACATTTTCAATGTATTAATTAAATGTAAATTGTAAACTTCAAAAACATAATTGAATGTATTGAAATTCTCATGGATAAAATTACAGGGAACAGTTAGTTACAAAAACTAATGCATTAGCAATTAAAAATTTATATTTTCTAATTTATGTAAAAATTCTAAACACATACAAAGGGAGTATTATTTTTATGATTATGGTATTTTGATTTTTTTTTTGTCGGCCGCCCATGTCTTATTAGATCAAGTGGTGAACAGACGAGTCGATCCTCCGAAGAGCACCTCCATCTTGCATGTCTGATATATATGGAAAAAAATAAAACCTTTCCTCCTCGCTTACTTGGCTAGTGCATCTGCTCTACCATTCCTACCCCACGGAATATAAGTCAAACTCACATCCTAGAAGTCCTCCTGTAGTCGCTGAAGTGTCTCAATCTCTGTGGTGAATGTCGGCCAGTCATCTGGATTAGTGGTCATGTTCACAAGATCCGAGCAGTCCGTTTCGAACCGAATCGAGGTAATCCGTAGGTCTCTCAGACACGAAGCTGCCCATAGTAATTCATCCATCTCCGAGGTCATTTTGATTTTAATTTACGAGAACAGAAAATGACAGTATGGTGCCTAATTGTGCGTTAAATAGTGTGCTGTTTACATAATGAGATGGTGATGTGTGTGATAGAGTTGCGTAAGACTGAAAAGGAATAAAGTGTTAATAATTTATTATGCCGTTACTAAAACAAACAAAGAAACGATAATTAGGCGAAATGGTTGTTCACTAGAGAGTTTTCAGAAAAAAGGAAAATAAAAAAGAAAATTGGAAAATAGAAAAAGGGGGAAAGCGATGGAAATGGTGATGCGACGATGTTGGGGCTTTGTTTATAAGCGCGACGAAGGAAGACGAGAGAGAGAAAGAGATCAAGAGAAAAGAAGAGGTCTCATTCATCATCATCTTCTACATTTTGTTCGCCGATTCTGGATTTCGTTTCTATACCTTGGTGCGTACGATCAATCATCCATTGTTCTTCTGATGATAAATTTATCTTCAATGTTTGATCAGTTTATTTGATGTTTTCTTTTGTGAGCTGCAAGATGCTTGTGGGTTGGTTTGTTTTGAATAATATATGATTGTGTTGTTGTTCTAATACACTCTGTGCTTAGTGATCAATGTCTCTCTCTCTCTCTCTCTGGGTGCTTATGAATCATACCATCTCCTGAAATTGTGTGTGTGTGTTATGTGCTTCAAGGTTTAGAAACATGGACAATGGATACTCCTTTATATCAATAATGTTCATTGATCTATTTGTGTTGTTGTGATTCATCTCAAGACTCTTTGCTAGAGAATAGTATTTTGGAAATTTAGCTGGATATGAAGCTGACTCTTCTTGTTCTCTATTTTTGTTCATTTCAGGAGAGTGTAATAGCTCCGCAGTATCTATCAATCCTTAATTATACATATGTTGCTTCACAATGCTATACCAGAAATCATTTCGTCACATAAGTTTCTAGTTTCGTGTCTGATTCTTAGTTAGACTAGTTTGATCGAATAGGTGCTTGGCTTCAAGGTTGTGGAGAGTGATAAGCTCCTTTGAGCATTGGTTATGGGTATTCCACAGACTGTTTCAGATGAGGAAGCTCGTGAAGCTTTTTCCTCTGCTTCAAGTTTAAGTTTTTCTCAAAGCCTGCCTGTTAATGCCACTCTCCATGATTCAGAAGGCGTTAACAGAGGTAGTGAGGGAAGCCTCAGCTTCTCCATGGATAAGGTTCATTGGAGTCGAGATGAAGTTAGAAGGATAGTTGGTTTCGACTCAAATGAAACTAGCTCACCAAGTAATAATGAACATGTTGAAGTAGATATTACTGGTGGTGGGTCGTCGTTAATCAGGAAACGGGTAAGCTCTCCTTTGAACACGCTTTTCCCTGAGAGATTTATAGGCGACCAGCTCGATATCAGCTGCAGCAAGCAACAAGTGACGTCTGCAAGTCTTTCTGATGCACAAGATCACAAGAAGGCCAATATCTCCGGGAGATTACATCCTCCATCACACAGGAGTAGTAAACTCTCCTCTATCGTTTTCACGGATGGTCCACTGCTTGATTCCAGTGATCAAGTGCCCGCAAATGTTGTGTCTGGCTTATATACATCAGTACATGAAACATCTCAAGTACCCACTAAGCTGTTACCATGCCATAACTCGTCAACACTTTCTCTCTCACCTCTTGGCCCCAGATTTTCCGAGAGAATGAAAGCTTTACAGAATGGGCAGATTTTTGACGATGGCGTCTGTTTAAGGAATACAGGTGAAGAAGCTGAACTCAGGACTGGTCATCATAGTTTGTTTGATGATGCTAATACTATCATCCAGAGAGAGTCTTCAATGGAGAGAGGTAATGAATCTCCATGTACAAGGTTTGGTAGAAGCTTGAGTGGACGTTCCATTCAGAGATCGTTGATTGGTTCTTTTGAAGAGTCACTCTTGTCAGGAAGATATTCATATGGGCAAACTAATCAGATCGTTGGGTTTCTTGCCATTCTTAGTATTGCTGGTGGAAACATCTCTCCAAAAGCACAGAAGCTTCCTTTCTCAGTAACTAGTGTTGGTGATGATTGCTTTTTATTATACTATGCATCCATAGATCTCTCTGGTGGATCTTCGTCAAATAAGTTAAGGACACGTAAATTGAAAAAGAACCAGAATAACTCTGATTCTCAGACCATTAACAGCCGGTTGCGGATTCCTATGAAGGGTCGGATTCAACTGGTACCCTCTTGTCTCTTTTTCTCTTAATCATGAACAAAGCTTGATGGCTAATTCGTGATAGAAGCTTCTCTGTTTTGTTGCAGGTTTTAAGTAACCCTGAAAAGACTCCTCTCCACACTTTCCTCTGTAACTATGACTTAACTGATATGCCACACGGTACAAAGGTAACCTCGAACATTTCATCCCGTTCCTTCACATTACGTTTTAAGGTTCAGGTTGCTTTTGCTTCATTCATTGATTCAATGTTTGATCAATCATTGTGCTGTGTTATAATCAGACTTTCCTGCGGCAAAAGGTTACTCGGGCCTCCTCTATTCCTACAAAAGCCAAATCTAATTCAGTAGTGCAATTGATTCGTCGAGTGAATGTGAGAACACAAAGTGTCGTGAGACTTACAGAGAAACAGGACAATGCTGTTCAAAATCTGGAGTCTTACGCTACGCTCTTCATCTTAAGTTTCTTTGCCCTTCACGCAAGAAAGCTTCAAAATTAGGTCAGAAGAAAAGCCTGGATGATGAAGAGAGGAGATTTTATTTGTACAATGATTTGAGAGTCGTGTTTCCTCAACGGCACACTGATTCTGACGAAGGAAAGGTATGCTAAAAAAGACTCATTTGGTAAAATCGTGTTTCCTTTTAGGACAATATCTCTACACAAACGCAAACGCTGATTTTACTTTTGCAATTGCAGTTGAATGTGGAGTATCATTACCCAGAAAATCCCAGATACTTCGACGTAGCCAATTGAAACTCTTATTCCATTACATTTTTTCCCTTTTGGCTAGAAGGAAAAAAATATATATATATATTGCACATAGATTTCTTGCGACTCACGGCACCATCCTCTCCCTCCTCCCTAAGGTTGTGCTTCCAATTTTCGTCAGAAACGAGCGGCTGAATGGATTTACATAGATATTTAACGATCAAGAACAGTTACCAGTTAGACTTGTATCCAACTTCAACCAAATAAATGTTTACTTGCTTATCGTCACATACATTTAATTTGGGAAATGATTTATCCAAACCCATTTCAACCAAATTTTTGCTTTTGCTATTAGTGTTAAATTTTGGTTGAAATGGGTTTGGATAAATCATTTCCCAACTTAAAGGGTTAAAATCGATTCTCCAACATGACTAATAACTAAGGACTACGTAGTTACCCGCCGAAGTGAAATAACTAATTAGATTATTAATTTTATGTTGTACTAACAGATTTGTTGAATATATTTTTATTAGACAAAAATATTGATATATCAGTTCGGATTTATATGATTTTTTCGGATTTCAAATTTTTAGAATAAAAACTTTAAATCTGATTCGAACAATCTATAAATTTTGTTTTGAATTTGGTTTGGATTTGATCGGATCATGCATGTTCGGTTCGAGTTTGGATACTCATTTTAATTATGTATTTTTAACAAAAATCCAAATATATACTTAAATCCTCAAAATAAATCAATATAAAACATAAAAATTGAATACTCAAATTTACATTAAAAATATTCAAATTAAA
>JABAYD010062663.1:0-17761 GCA_014822095.1 Diplotaxis tenuifolia
AAAAAATATTATTTTATTCTTATGAACCTCAATTTCGGGTTCATTGCTGGAAGACGACATTTGGTCCGGGTTCATCACTATTCATAACCCCACCACAAATATATTAAAAAAATCTAATGAACCCAAAATGGGGTTCATTAGTGTGGTTGCTCTTACTGTTTTGTGGCAATGATAGGCAGTAAGAAGTAAAATATATACACAGTTTATATTTTGCAGTTTATTACAATATATACACAGATATATAAGGATTAAGGAAACTAAATTAGTTAGAAAGGAAATCACAATCTACCGTGATTTCACCTATTGTTTAAATAATACAATAGTTTTTGGATGTAAAATACACATGCATACTGATTTTTTTTTATAAAATCATTATAAACTAAAACAATTTAAAACTGATTTATCTGGCGCTCGCCACACTTCCTTAAATCCGCCCTACTATGATGCTTTTTTGGCTCTTTTCTAAGAAGAATTCTTCAACATGCAATTGTCATGCGGTATAGAATATACAATTCAACTTCGCCATTTGCTTATAAACGAACACAAAAGAGAGTTCTAACACGAGCAACCATAAACATTTTCGGAGAAAAGTCTCTCATCAATGGCCGAGATCTCTGGTATTACTGTTCGGACACAAACCACCATCTTAAACATCGAAGATGCATGGTAGATCCAGTGGCATTTCCCGGTCAGCAGATTCTCCCTGTCCTCTTATATCCATATCCTTCCTTCAAAAGGTAATGATATGCTTCTTCTTTTTTTTTATCGAGACAATCTTTATCTTTTTGTGTTACATAAAAAACAGATCTTAACGTATATATGCACGCAGCACGTTCCGTTGTACTTGGTTCTAATATCTGGCTTTTGACTACATTCAAATCTATGAAATATAATACCAAACCGAATTAATATTTATACTGAATTGGTAGAAGCTTTGTTTCTATTACGTTTAAAGGATTTTAATATTTTAGTTAACTATTCTTTTTCTTAGCTACGGTGTTTTAAATATTGAAAACGAGCAGATCAATACTGATTGAACTCAAACTTCGTTTAGCTATCATGTATAAGTGATAGTTACTTACCTAATTTGTTTTATTGCTATATAACTAGAATTGTATTGTTGTATACTCTAGTTGATTGGTGAGTTCGTGGGAACATTCTCTCTGGTATTTGCGGGCTGCTCGGCAATCGTGGTAAATGATACGTACGGTAAACTGGTGACACTTCCTGGCATAGCTTTGGCATGGGGTCTAACCGTAATGGCTATGACATACTCAATTGGTCATGTCTCCGGTGCCCATTTCAACCCTGCTGTTTCCCTTGCATTTGCGTCTTCTGGAAAGTTTCCTTCTAAACAGGTAACGAAGGAACAAACCCATACTATCAAATGTAGGGTTTTTATTCTTAGAAATGTTATTATATAAAAATATATTTAGGGTTTTATATGACATGATGCGGTGGATGGAATAACAAGATATGGTTTACGTAAATCATACATTTATGCATGTAAAAAAAAAATTATTCAGCCACAAGATTTCGCCATACATAAAACCACTAAAGAATGTCTTTCCGGGAATTTTTAATCAAATCAAAACGTTCTCATATTTTACCGTGCATATACGTTTTCCCCTTTTTCATAAATGTCGTAATAAACTAGGGCCATAAATTGTATGTATAGTATAAAGTTATGATCAATCTCTTTAGAGCATCTTTAACCATAGCACCCCTTTTGGGGTGTTTAATTTTTTTTTTCTGATTTAAAAATAAACGAACCAAATCGCGGACCGTCACGTGTCCGTATGGCCTGCAAACATTGCACGCATCCACCAAAAACTAGTGCTTATTTGGGCTTTCTTTGCAACCGGTTTTTGTGTTCTGTGTGGACCCCTCCCCCGTAAGCAACTCACTTTGCACTCCCATTTATCCTGCTCTTATATAGGTTCCAGGGTATATTGCCGCTCAACTTCTCGGATCAACTTTAGCGGCCGAAACTCTACGGCTCGTGTTCCATCTGAACAACAATGTTTGTAGCCTCAAAGGCGATGTTTATGTGGGAACAAACCCTTCAGGTTCCAACACGACGACATTCGTAGTAGAATTCATCGCTACTTTCAACTTGTTGTTTGTTATTTCAGCTGTAGCTACTGATAAACGAGCTAACAAATCATTCGCAGGCGTTGCTATTGGTGCAACCGTATTACTCGACATATTGTTCAGCGGGTATTTACATCGAAGCCCATTAAAATACGTTTTACAAAGTTACTATGATTGTTATAACAAATTGTGCGAGAAAATGCTTCGTTTTTGAAAAATCGATTAGGCCAATCTCGGGAGCTTCAATGAATCCAGCAAGAAGCTTGGCCCCTGCTTACATATGGGGATGTTATAAGAAACTATGGTTATACATAGTTTCACCGGTTATTGGAGGATTGGCAGGTGCATGGACTTATAATATGTTACGGTCTACAAATAAATCATATGGTGAGATAATACGGCCAAATTGCAATAAAGTTTCTTCGAACGATAGTCGCCAAGAGGCAGCTCAAGACGACTTTTGCGTTCTTCGAGTGGTTGACCCAAATAACCGGAAAATTTTCTTACTTTCATCGCCCACTGAAATTAACGACACATGCAATGTCACATGCAAATTGGCGTGAGAGACCGATGTTGCACTAATAATTGCATATAAGTTGGGGTTAGGGGTCACTAAGTTGTAAGAAAAATTAAATAAAGTTGTTTTGAACTCAGTTGTTATGAACTCTAATGGACCAGTATGACAAAATTGAATAAATGTAATAAAAGTTAAATGGGCAAAGCCCAAAGCGAACACTTATTACTTATTAGTGAGTCAGCCACCATGCGCAACACCAATCGTGGATGCATGTTATGAAAATAGCATCTCCAAATTCATTTTTATAATCTCCAAATATAAACTACTTGTTAAGATCTTATCACTACAACAATGGAAACACGAAAATGGAATGAAGATACCATCAATGACCGCGAGATGTATGGGCTGATGGGTTCGCTTGATTGTTCGGGCGTTTGCTCTAATCGATGAACTAGATTTTTGACCCATATTTACAAAGGACAGATACTATTTTTGTTGTTTTATTTACAAATGGATAAATCTTTTAATTTGAAAATATAAAATGTCACTATCAAAAATATAATATTTTAAAATTAATAATAAATTTATTTTTTGTTATCATTAATATCTATGTAAATGTATTGTAAGTAATTGTGTAGTTTTATTTTTGGAAAATAATATTAATTAACTATGCCTAGTACTGGGAAGCGGGTCAAACTCGCCCTGCCTGACCCGCAAATAAAATAAATTTTATCCGCATCCCCCAATTTAATTTTACGGGTAATCATCGGGATCTGCTAATAATTATTAAATAATAAAATGTATTTTTTATTTTTTCGAAAAATATTATTAAATAATATATTTTAATTAAATTTTAAAATATTTTAAAAATTAATTTTTTAACGAAATGTCGTATAGTTTTGAAAAATTAACTTTAATTTTCTTTTTTCTATTTTTGCAGATTATCAGGTACCCGCAATTGAAATTAAAATAATTCACACCCGTCCCACGTAAAATACCCGCACACGCAACTTAATTTTGTCAAATCGATCGATCCATTCAGTGGCGAGTCAAACAGGGCGAGATTCGTGGGCTAATATCAAAATTCCTAATTGTAACTACACCAATTAAAGATCATGTGTTTATTCAAAAAAACTTTAAAAATAATTAGAAGATAAATTTAGCTCATTAATGAAACCCATCATTATATTGTTTTTAGGCCCAAAAAGAAACAAAAATACTATTAATGTAAGATGAAGGGCAATTTGGAAAACATAAATCTTTCATTAAAGGGGGAATGGTCCTCTTTTAATAGTATTGATCATAAAGCAACATTGATTCATTTATTAGAGCAAAATCAATAACTCAAAGTATTTTTTTAAATATAAATTAAATATTTTATTTTGATATAAATTTATTATATGCGTTCGACGACAATCGGCAATCTTATATTTGATAATTGTTTATATTTTCATAAAATAATGTAAACAAATGTACTTGTAAATCCTATTATATATATACAATATAATTAAATAATATTTACGTCAAATAAAATTATTATTTTATTTTTTATCAAATTCAGAAATATTAAAATATATCTTAATATTTTAATTTAATATTTTTAATGAGTTGAAGTATGTCGTAATTAAAATGAATGATTATATGTTATTATTTTAATTTATAATTTATAAAATAGTTAATAAATATATTAATTAATCTTATTTTATTGTTCGTGTAATAATTTGATTATGAACATGATATTAATTTTATAGAAATGTTATTTCTTATTCTTATAAATCAAAATGAATTAAGATTCTAAAAATATATAGTTAAATATATTAAAATATATTGTTAAAATGATATATTAGAAAAATAAACATAATAATATCTTTTTATACCTTATTTTTTAAATATTTAAATAATGTGTTAAGATTATGTGTATATTTAATAATAACTAAGTTTATTGTATGACAAGTATTAGAAAATTAAGTAAACGTAATGCCAAACTATGAAATTTTGTAAGTAAAATTTTAATGCTATTATATGAGGGGAAATTTGAAGAAATACACTTAAATACAAATTTTATTTTTATAAATACACTCCAATTTATATTTTTTTGAAAACTACACTTTTGTATATGTCTATTGACCAAAATAATCCAGTCTGAATATATAAAACTTATTACTATATTTTTGTAAGGAAAATTCTCTCAAATAGATTTTTTTAAAAGTTTTTAAAACAAAATAGACTTCAAAAATTAAAATGATCAAAATGTAAAACCGTATCCCCAAAATTCAATCCTCAACTCTAAACAAAAATGTCTAGGATTAATTAACTCAAGGGGTATAAGTGTATATTTACTTATTTTTTATAAAAAATTTAAATCTATTTAGTCATTTTTATTTTGAAAGTATATCTGTGACAAAAAATAATTTTAGGTCTATCATAGAGAACTTCTCTTTTTGTAATCAATTCAAATTAAAAAAATTAAAAGATTTTGTTTTGAAAAAGTCTTAATGATATCTACACAATATCTTTATTAAAATATATGTTAATTTTATTAAAAAGGAAAAAACCAACCATCTTGTGCATTTTCTACCTTGTCCTTGATTTTTAAGGAAGAATTTCAATTGTACCTTTCATTTAGTATCAATATTCATGTTTACCTTTTTAAATAGAAATTTTTAAAAATACCTAACCATGATACTTCATTGAAATTTATACCCTTGATTTATAAATATAAATGATTATTTAAATAAATAAAAAATCAAAGAGCTATTTTTTCTAAATGTTTGAACTATAACTTTTCAAATTTGAATCTTTTTTTTGAAAATATTTTTTTTTTCTAATTTGTGTTAAAAACAAATTTAGATATTCTTCTTCAAATTTAAAAATACTTTTTGAAACTTCTTTTAAAATTTTATTTTAATTTTAGATATTTATTTCTATTTTATAAAAATTCTAAACCTTGCACTCTAAGCTCCTCCCCCTCCTCCCTCAAATCTCTATTATTGCATCAAGGTTCAAAACAACTTTATTTAATTCACTCACATAACATGTCCCAACATCATATATTTTTATTAAAATTATAAAGGGTAAATTAGTGGAATAGCCGAATTTAAGTTTCTAATTTGCAGTTGGGCACCTCCAAGTTATAATTTGTTGGTTTGGCGACCTAGTAGGAGAGAAAATATTTGTTAGTAGATTGTTTTAGCCTTTTTGCCCAATAAACTTAGCAAGTTGATGAGACAACTTCGTAGGGTCCAAAATTTTTGAAAAGTTACAAATTGATGTTGGCCTTTAACTTTTGTGTGGTCTAATAAACTTGACAAGTTGATGGATAGTTTAGTGGAGTCCAAACATTTATTTTTGATGACAATACTTGAACTTTTGTCTTTAAACTTTTGTGGATCCTATAAATAATTTTTGTTCATAATTTTACCCAAATTTATAATAAAACATTCATAGAATTGTAAAAATTATGGGTAAATTTAATAAATTTAAAAAACTACATGGATTTTACATTTGTTGTACTAAAATAGTTGGATAAACAAATTTTGTCCACATTTAATTTTCATAAATTTGGGTAAAAATAAGAAATTTGAAAGTATACATAGATCCTGCATTTTTTTCCAAAATGGATTCCACATTTTGTTTTGCCCAAAATGGAAACATAACTCCCTTAATCACTATAACTTTTGGCAATAAAAATGTCTTCAATTTTTTGTTAATAAAATGACAAATTGGGATCTAACCTCGGAGTGCATTCATTAATAAAATGATAAAATTCATTAGTATCTGAAATATTCTTTAATAAAATAATAAATTCATTACTCATAGAAGTTACAGATCCGTTACTTAGAGACTAACAAAATCATTACTCACATAATCGATTTTGTTTTTGTACTCATATAAGTCTTACAGACAAATTTGTTACTCACAAAATCGTCAGTCACATAAGCGTTACTAAAAAAAATCAAATTTGTTGATAAAATGACAAATTCGTTAATCCCATAATCAATTTTTTGGTTATAAAATGATAAATTTATTAATAATTGTTTTTGTTAATAAATTAGCTCACTTTGCATTAATTAACAAAACCAAGTTTTTCTCTATTTGATTTGTATATATAAATATACATCCATATCATAATTCTAAATGAAACACTAAATCCTAAACCAACAAACTCAAAACCTTAAATGAAACCCTGAACCCTAAACCCATTAACTGAAAATCACAAATGAAACACTACAGTAATATGATAGTTACTATGTAGAAAAATATCGAGCCACATTAAAACCTAAAATTAAACACTAAATTCTAAACCCACAAACACAAAAATTTAAATGAAACTCTAAACCTTAAACCTATAAACTCTAAACCTTAAAAAAAACATTAAATCCTAAACTGTGAAACCTAAACCTTATTATAAATAAAATAAACCAAGTCTTTCTTCATTTAATTTGTATATATAAGTATAAATCCACATCATAATCCTAAATGAAATACTGAACCCTAAATCTAAACCCACAAAATCAAAACCCTAAAAGAATCACTAAACCCCAAAACTTGAATTCTAAACCCTATTATAAATAAGTCAAACCAAGTTTTTATCTATTTGATTTGTATATATAAGTATACACCCACATAATAACCCTAAAAGAAACACTAAACTCTGAACCCACAAACTTAAAACCTAGAAAGAACTCTAAACCTAAAACTTAAAAGCCTAAACCCTATTATAAATAAATAAATCAAGTTTTTGTCCATTTGATTTGTATATATAAGTATACATCTACATCAAAATCCTAAACTCTAAATCCAGAAGCTCAAAACCTTAACTGAAACACTAAAACCTAAGCCCACAAACTCAAAACCCTAAATGAAACACTAAACTCTAGACCTTGAAACCTCAAATCTATTACAAATCAAACACTAAATCATATACCTTAAGATTTATAGACCGGAACTACCCTTCTTATTCTTACATTATCGCTCTACACATTAGAGTTTATGTCAAGGCTCCAAGTAAGTGACTAATGTCAAGAATGGTAACATTATTATGAACAATGAAAGTGATACAAGGCTTAAAAGTGATACACATTCCATAAACACAAAACCCGAAATGAAACACTATAATAATATGAAAGATGCTACTATGTAAAGAAATGTCGATCCACATTAAAACCCAAAAGGAAACACTAAATTCTAGACCCACAAACACAGAAAATTAAATAAAACTCTAAACCCTACACCCATAAACTCAAAACCGTATAAGAGACACAAAATCCTAAACCTTGAAGCCTAAACCTTAATAAGTAAAATAAACCAAGTCTTTGTCCATTTTATTTCTGTATGTAAGTATATATCCATATCATAATACTAAACGATAAACCTAAACCCACAAACTCAAAACCTTAAAAGAATCAGTAAACCCTAAAACTTGAAACATAAACCCTATTATAAAAAAAAAAAAAGAAAAAAACAAGTTTTTGTCCATTTGATTTGTATTTATAAGTATACATCCACATAATAACTTTAAAAGAAACAGTAAACTCTAAAAAAACACTAAAACCTAAAACTTAGTGCCTAAGCCCTATTTTAAATAAAACAAACCAAGTATTTGTCCATTTGATTTGTATATATAAGTATAAATCTACAGCAAAACCCTAAACCCTAAACCCACAAGCTCAAAAACTTAATTGAAACACTAAACCCTAAGCCCACAAACTCTAAACCCTAAACGAAACACTAAACTCTAAACTTTGAAACCTCAAACCTATTACAAATCAAGCACTAAAGCATATACCTTAAGCTTTATAGACTAAAAACCTTCTTATTCTTACACCATTTCTCTACACATTAGAATCTAGGTCAAGGCTTCAGTTAAGTGATTAATGTCAGGAATAGTAATATTATTATGAAAATTGATAAAAACTAATCCTAAAATATAAACTCAAAACAATATAAACTCAAAACAATAAAAACATATACTCAAATCCTAACCAATACTTTAAACCATGAAACCTTAAACACTGAAACACTAAACCACGAAGCCATAAATCTAAACCATTTACTTTAATACCTAGAAAACCAAAATTGAAAACCTTAAACCTAAATCCTAAACGCAAACCCTTAACCAAAACTCTAAACCATAAAGCACATACTCTAATGTACTCCCCATCGACAATTGATTTGAGTGATTGAAAACTCTAATCCATAAATCCAAAACCCTAAATCATATTCCCTAAACTCCCAAAGAAAAACTCATGCAATGCAAACTTTTAGAACACACAAAATATACCACACATGAATAATATGTAAGTGATACAAGGCTTAAAAAGTCGGCACTTCAAGGTGTACACCAATGTCATCTTATACATTTTACAAAGGGAATAAACATATATCATAAAGAAAGTATGAAAAAACCTTAACTTATAGTATGTAAGTCTTAAGCAAACCCTAATCCATAAACCTGAAACCCTAAATCATATACACTAAACTCCCAAAGCCTAACTCATGCAATGCGAACTCTTGAAACACACAAAATATACCACACATGTCAATATGTAAGTGAGACAAGGCTTAAAAGATCGACACTTCAAGGTGTACACATTGTAGGTGTACACCTTAAGGTGTACACCAATGTTATCTTATACATTTTACAAAGGAATTGAACATATATCAAAAAGTATGAAAAACCTTAATTTATAGCATGTAAGTCTTAAGCAAACCCTAATCCATGAACCCGAAACCCTAATTTATATACCCTTAACTTCCAAAGCCTAACTCATGCACTGCAAACTCTTGGAACACGCAAAATATACAACATATGAACAATATATAAGTGATAGAAGGCTTAAAAGGTTGTCAACTTATACATTTTTCAATGGGAATACACATATATCGTAAAGAAAGTATGAAAAAACCTTTTATGGTGTGTAAGTCTTAAGAAAACTCTAATCCATAATTCCAAAACCCTAATGAATACCCTAAACTCCCAAAGCATAACGCATGCAGTGCAAACTCTTGGAACACACAAAATATACCACACATGAATAATATGTAAGTGATACAAGCCTTAAAAGATCGGCACTTCAAGGTGTACACATTGTAGGTGTACACTAGAATGTGTACACCAGTGTCATCTTATACATTTTACAAAGGGAATGAACATATATCGTAAAGAAAGTATGAAAAAACCTTAACTTATAGCATGTAAGTCTTAAGGAAACCCTAACCCATAAACCTGAAACCCTAAATTATATACCCTACACTCCCAAATCCAAACTCATGCAATGCGAACTCTTGGAACACACAAAATATACCACACATGAACAATATGTAAGTGATACAAGCGTTAAAAGGTCGACACTTCAAGGTGTACACATTGTAGGTGTACACTAGAAGATGTACACCTTAAGGTGTACACCAATGTCATCTTATACATTTTACAAAGGGAATGAACATATATCGTAAAGAAAGTATTAAAAAACCTTAATTTATAGTATGTAAGTCTTAAGTAAACCCTAATCAATTAACTTGAAACCCTAAATTATATACCTTAAACTCCTAAAGCCTAACTCATGTAATACGAACTCTTGGAACACACAAAATATACCACACATGAATAATATATAAGTGATATAAGACTCAAAAGGTCGGCACTTCAAGGTGTAAACATTATAGATGCACACCTTAAGGTGTACACCAGTGTCAACTTATACATTTACAATGGGAATGAACATATAGCGTAAAAAAGTATGAAAAACCTTAATTAATAGTATAAGTCTTAAGCAGATACTAATCCATAAATCCAAAACCTTAAATCATATTCCCTAAATTCCCAAAGCCTAACTCATGCAATGCGAACTCTTGGAACACACAAACTATACCACACATGAACAATATGTAAGTGATACAAGGCTTAAAAGGTTGGATCTTCAAGGTTTAGGCTTAAAATATCATTTTATACATTTTACGAAGAGAATGAACATGTATCATAAAGAAAGTATGAAAAGACTTTAATTTATAGTATGTAAGTCTTAAGCAAAATCTAATCCATAAACCCAAAACCCTAAATCATATACCTAAACTCCCAAAGCCTAAGTCATGCAATGCGAACTCTTGGAACACACAAAATATACCACATATGAATAATATATAAGTGATATAAGGCTTAAAAGGTCGTCACTTCAAGTTGTACACATTATAGGTACACCAATGTCATCTTATACATTTAACAAAGAGAGATGGTTCAATGGTGGTTTTCGTTGAAGCTTGTCATTGTTTCTTAAGGCTGATAGAACTCTTTATGAAGTGGCTGCAGGAAAAAAGTCACAAACTACAAGTTGATAACTGGTAAACATCAAGAAGTGATTTATACCTGATAAATAGCTATTATCTTCTGCTACGGTCACAGTGTCTTGAGTGTTTGATTAATTGGCTCTTCCAAGGATTCCAAGTGTTTAGTTTATGGTACAATGAATAAAGTTGGGTGTATGGCTTGGAGCCTTGACAAAGAGTAATGGTGTAAGGAACACAAAGGATTTCATGCATAAAGTTTAAGATATATGTATAAATCATAAAGCTTAATGTATTTGTTCAAGGTATAGGGTTTAGTGTTTAACTTACAATATAGGATTTAGTGTTTCATTTAGAGTTTTGAGTTTGTGGATTTAGGGTTTAATGTTTCATTTAAGGTTTTTAGTTTGTGGGTTTAAGGTTTAGCATTTCATTTATATATATAAAATCACGTGGAGAAAGATGTGTTGTCTTATTAATAATTAAGTTTGGGCTTTAGTGTTTTATTTAGGATTTTAAGTTTGTTGGTTTAGGATTTAGTGTTTCATTTAATTTTTAAGTTTGTGGATTTAGAATTTAGTGTTTTATCTTCTATAATTTTTAGTAGTTTATTTAATGTATAACATTTCTAAATAATTAGAAGTATACTAATAACAAATCGATTTTAACTGTAATTTAAAATTTTTGTTTTAGTAATCTTTGAGAAAAATTTAACAAAATATTTTTATTTATTCTTATGTTTTTTTAATTAATGTACGAATTAATTTCATAATTAGAATTATAATAATATTATACATTAATCTTAATTAATAATTTATAATAAACAAACTATAATAAATTATATGCTAATTTTATAAGTATAGTATATATTATATTAAAATATAAGTAAGAAATGAATACATATAAAAATTATATTAAATTGGTAGACTAATATATTTTGAAAAAAAATCATTTAAATAAATAAAGAAAAAACCTTCCACCATTTAGTGACTAAAATATTATTTAATTTTTAAAAATATTAAACATTCGAAAATTATGTAATAAATTTTACATGAAATAAAATTTTTATGATATGTTAAATTTTTATATTTAGAAAATGAAAGGTTACCCGAATGCGCGGGTTAAAATCTAGTTTATGTGTTTGATGTGGATGTATAATCTTATATATCGTAGGATCTTTTTTTTGGTCAACATATATTGTACGATCTATCATATTATTTTAGAAAATTAATTGATATGAGATTCTTTATGTTATGGTGTGAATTTTTCAGATTTTATTTGGTTATTAAATTTAATTGAAAATATTATTTTGCTTTTTATTTTTTCAACATTATTTATTGTCGTGTCGCATTTCAAATCATTATATTTTACATCCATGATTTTATCTTGTGTAAAATTTGAAATATTTTTATTTTGAGTTTGAAATATTTATTTTCCAAATTACATATTTGGCCAAGAAAAAATCATATAATTACACACCTATATTTTTTTTGGTTCCAAAATTAATTCATAATTTTATATATTTTTGTTTTGAGTTTGGAATTTTTTTGAAGTTTTTATATAATTTTCAACATAGTTTATTATAATTAAAATAAATATTAATAGATTATATGACTTTATTTTGTAGTTTCCAATATGTGAATGTTACCTAAGTTGTTTCAAAAAATTGCTTTGATATTTTATATGACTATGCTCTAACATATATGTTTCTATTCGTATACATGCTATTTAGTTTTTATATAATCAAACAAATGTGAACTATGAATTAAAACGTGAAAAAATGTTCTTTTCATATGGGTCACTTTTAAATTTAATAAATTTTAAAGTTAATGTTAACTTCTTCTTAATTCATAAATAACATTGAATTCATGTATATTTTATATCAGTTAAAATAACGTTGCTGAATTTTTTTTCCCATAAACAAAATTTTTCCGTAAACTTTTGTTCATCAATTTTTGTGAGTTCGCTAATTTTTTATTATATTAACTAGATTTTGACCCGTTTTTTAAAGAGTGGGTATATTTTTTTATTTTTAAAAAATTAATTTTCATATTGTTTTTTCTTGTAATCATGTATATAATTTTTTATAGATTATTTCATTTTTATATTTATGATTTTCTTTGTAACCGTATTTGTGCTTTTTTCTAATCTTATTTAACATAATAAATTAGGTTTTATGAATTTTGAAATAAAAACCACGTACCTTTAACAACGCAGAGTTAATTATTGACAATAACCTTTTTATTTATCCAAATTTTGAATTTTATATATAATTAATGTTTAAATGAACTATTTTCTTTAACATATTAGATGGATTAAGATTTTAGACGAGAGTTTTGACCTGCAAAAACTATAATATTTTTTAAAATTTTAAATATTTATCGAATTGTCATTTCCAGTTTTATTTCTTATTTTTAACGTTTAGTTTTTTATTTATTTTATATCTATAAATAGAAGCCAATGTTTTATTTTATGTTATAAAAAATAATCAATGTTTAATAATATTAAATATAATTTTAAATATTCAGTTTTTTTTATCAAACTTTTCAATATTTATAACGTCTAGTTTTTGATTTGTTAATTTTCACCAATACAGTTATTGTAATTTTTATATGATACATTTTTTACTAAATAACCATTTTTATTTTAGTTAAATATGAAATATTTATATTATTATATTTGTATCAAACAGGATAATACATTTATTTAAGTCATCTCACTTAATTTTAGTTTAATTTTTAAAGTTATAAATTTAAATAATATAGTTATTTTTATTTATTTTTTTATTATTAGTAAAACATTCAACCAAAAATGAAATAAAAGAATTTTATTTAAAATATATTTATAAATATTGTTTTTGTTAAATATAAAATTAGTATATTGAAACTGATATTTATATGAATTCCTATTTCTCAAAGGTTGATAGTTAGTAACAAATTCGATGGTTAGTTATTAAGTTTTTGAACTATGCATTGAAGACAAACATTTTTTTTGGTTAAATAAAAAAATATTAATATTTCTATGCATTGGTTGATTTAATGTTAACAAATCCCACCTTTTTGTGTGTATATGATTTTTATCATACACAAAGTATATATTTTAGAAATGTTCTATGCATAGAAGTATTAGTCATTTTTAAATTCTTATTTCTAATATACTTAAATTATCTTATGTATTATGTTTAGAATCTATTGATTAAAATACTAAATATATTGATTAGATATTATAGTAAATGAAACAAATATATTGAAAAACAAATCTTAGGATTAATATTTGATGTATTAGGCATAGTTTATTTCTGTACATATTAGTTCAATACAGTAAAATAATTTGTTAATATATTTGTTTATATGTCTAAATTTATTTATTTTTTGTATTGAATATTTTCAGATCGTAATTTTAGTACTTAAAATATTAATCAAAACCTGTTTGAATGACTTTTGTTATTTAGACCTCATTTTTAAATTTCCACTAAAAGAATAGTTGTCTACTTATAGGAGTCTGTATATAAAAATTTGAAGACAATTTACTTATATTGCAGTTCTAATAATAATCTACTTATATTAATAGAGCTTGACCCGCTCGTCCGAGCGGATATTTATTTTTATTTTTATTTTTTGATAAATATTAATTGTCTAAAGGATAATTTAGATTTTTAAAATTTACCCCTTTTAAATAATGTTTAGAATGAAATTTATAAACATAATCACTTTATAGTTTATACTAGTAATTTTATTTCACCTTAGAAACTGTCAATTTTATCCTCCACATTTTTAAAATATGATTCGCATCCGTGGAAATGTATTTATATTTTTTAATATTTTTATGAAATGTATAATAAAATTGTTTTATATACTAATTAAAACATGCTGCTTATATAAATAATATATTAATTTGTTAATTTATTTTATTTATATATTATATAAATGGTTATTTTTATGTGATACTTTTTTAAGACAACATTGTATTCTAAATTTAGTAAATGGATATCTAAACTGATTTAGGTGGTGAATATATGATTGTTTATTAGCTAATTATTATTCTCTCAATTTCAATTTGCTTGTCGCAGTAGACTAAAACTTGTGTTTTAAAATAAGTGATGTTTTATAATTTCAATAATTTTATATGTTATTATTATTTTTATTTCTTGAAAAGTGTCTAGGTGTACAGATAATTATGTTTTTACCCAGAAAATATATAAAATAATTTGTTTTATAAATGTATGTGCATAAACCTAAAACGACAACTAAAGTGAAACATAGAAAGTAATAATTATCTGTAGACACTTGATTATTTCTAAAATCAGATGATAGTGAAATATAAATTATTGTTTGAGAAAATATTTAGGTTAAATATGTTTATAAACATAATTTTAGATTTAGAGAAATTTCAGATTTTTCGTATATCATAAAATGTCATATATAAAGTTGTTTGTTTCTTAATTAAAAAAAAAAGAAACAAAGGTTTTAGAGACAAAAATATTGAGGATGAATAGAATATAATTATAATGGTGTCGTATATTAATAAGATAGCAAATTATCATTGTTTTAGAAAATATAGACGAGAGAATTAGATTTCATAGGACTAATGACAAACTATTCTGATTGAATTCTGTTAGCCAATTCATATTTAGTTGTAACTGTTTTAGGAAATTAGTTGCTTAAATTATTTTTCCTGTTTTCAAGCTATTAATTAAATTAGAAAAATACATTAAGAAATAGGAAAAGAAAAAGAATATTAAGGATAGATTTATTAATTAATTCAGTGGCAATTTTTTATAAATAGTTGTAAGTTTTAGGGTTATTTTTAATGTGTACTTCTCTTTTAATAAGATAGATTAGAGCTTGAACAGTGCGCACACACGGGTATATTCTTAAATAATTAATTTTTAATAAATAGAGTATATTCTTAAATATTTTTTATACTCAAAACTGAACATATTCTTATTTATGGTTTTAAATAAATAATATTCTATACATAACAACAAAACCGTTAGTTACGAATTCAAAAGAATGAATTGAGTGCTAGTTTTACTAAATAGAATCGACATCACAATGTTAGTATTCAATAAATACTACATAGCGCAACATATATAAAGAATAATAAATTCAACCTTCAGTTTTCATAGTGCAGGTAAAACATAAACATATATTGCTGAAGAAGAGTTAGAATTGTGTCGATGGATGTGTATCTTATCAGGACAGCATATTAATGTTCTGATTGGCACAGAGAGTTTTAAAATTTTTGTGAATGTTATTACGATTATTACAACTAACTGAACTAATTGTGCTTCAAGTTAGGAAATGCTTTAATTTTTTTTATTAATTTAGAAAAAAATATAGAAATGGTTAAAATTAAGTTTATTAATTACTTTAATGGTATTGATTCGTAAATAAGTTGTAACTTTAGGGGTACATCAATATTTATACTTCTGTTTTAATAAGATAGACTAGAGCTTGACCCATGCGTCCACACGGGTTTTCATTTTTGTTTTTACAAAATAAAATATATCTATTTTAAAATTTAATTGTATATAGTAAATCATTTTTGATACAAAATTTGTAAACAAAATAATTTTATAGTTTCTACTGAATAGTTTTATTTTATTTTTAAACCGTCAATTATATTATTTACATTTTTAGAATATGACTTTATGTATGAATCTAAATTTTAATGTATAGTAAAACTATTATATAATATTATTTAAATTCTTGTATATATTTTATACTCATTGATATTTATATATTTGATTTGTATTGGATTATTATTTATATAAAAATATACATAACATAATATATATATATATATATATATTAGGCCTAACGAACTGAATTTGTAGAATTATGTGATATTTGAAAATATAACATAATATTTTTAAAATTCATTTTTAACTTTAATATTCCTAAAATCTAGCTAAGTTTGATTTAAGAAATCATTTAATTAAATAAAGAAAAGACATTGATAGTTTAATTTTAGGATATTTAATATTTCAATGGCATTTTATTGTAAATAAGTGATAAATTTTATGGTAAATTTATATTCGTACTTCTCTTTTAATAAGATAGATGAAAATTTAGTGTTTTTTTAAGACAACATAATTATATCACATTTCTAATAATAATTTATGAAAATTTAAACTCTTTGTAGAAAAAACATAATACGAAATCTCTCAAGTATCCACAATGTCTGATATAGTTTATTTTTAACAATGTGGATATTTATGTAGCATGTGAATTAATGGTAAAAGTCAATTTATTATAATATCTTGTTGTGATATATCTGTTATATGTCCTTTATTATAGGGTTAGTGAGTTTGTTTACAAATAAAAATATATAGGGTCAGTGGGTTAATATTATAATATAACGAACATTGAGATTAGTAGGATAGATCTAGTTAGGTGAAAATAGGAGTTACTAATTTACTATCTTCGTAGTCCTTAGTAAAGTAGGATATTAGGGGTGATGGAATTATTAGTAATCCTTAAAAATAGGATTTTATTGGTTATGGAATAATAATACAAATATTAAAGTTATATATAGATGCTTTGTTATTTTTAGTTGGACCAAAAAAAATATCAATTGGTTATGATCCAAATTTAATAGTATTGATTTGTTAAAGATTTATCCAAAATAAATTCATAAATATTAGTTCCGCTTATAGGAACAGTTAGTGGTAAAAAATTGTTATAGACCACGAAAATCAGTGGACTGTTATGAAATATATGTTTGTGGAATGTCTAGAGACCATTAGTGGCCCACTATGTATTATACCTATTAGGGTTATGACTTTGTAACTCATTATATAAGGAGCGTCTCTATTGTTAATGAGATATAAGAAATTCTCTTTCTTTCACAACACGTTATCAG
>JABAYD010062710.1:0-11878 GCA_014822095.1 Diplotaxis tenuifolia
AACTATGTAAATAACTAACTAATTTAAATGTATTAATGAGAGATATTATTATATAGTTCTAACAGAGTGGACTAGAACTTATCAAAATTGTTGTAGCATCTCCATTAGGACTATTACAAAAGAGTTTCATTACGGTCCCTACCATGAAATTTCCTCGTGCATGCAAGAATGAGCGGCACGTGAAGGAAACAGAAAATGTGAGAACGTCTGCTTTAGGATTGTCATCGTTAATGTTCTTATTGTTACCGATACCTTTTAAGGTGGTGATGGCGAGATCGAACCCGTGTTTACTGCATGCTTTCTCGTGTAGAAGATCTTGGAGTAGTCTGGTTAGAATCTCTTGGTGTGGTGGTGAATGGCCCTTCATGTGTTTGGCGGATATAGCCATGTCTTGAGACATTTCTACTTCTGAAAACATGCGCTTCATTTCTTCCTTCACCTGAAGAATATGAGATGTATGTTGACGAGTTTGAGAAACGCGTGGATTCTAAAACACAGTCATCAAGGAAGAGATCGAAGATGTAATGCTGACTGGTTTGAGAAAGTAATATAGAATGTATATCAGGAGGTATTACATGATGTGCGATTGCTAACAAGAAGCTGGTACAGAAGTGGACAACAACTTAGGGACGATTTGGACAACGCAAGAGGTGTCTGCTGAGCTGGATAATAGTATGTTTAAGATGAGGGAAAATTTTCTTATTCTTATGAGAAGAAAAATGAAAGCTTACTTGGAGATCCTAAGGTATAGGATTGGGCAATCAGTTCAATATGAAGTGGCCAGTCTTTTGTAGAAGACATGCACGCCTAGAGTATTTTCCAAAGAGGCACACAATCTGTGTGTGGCGTCATCCCACCAGAGAGATTGGTATGATCTTGGTGGTCACGTTCTATGAAGATTGCAACTGTTTGTAGACAGTGATGCTCCGGAGCTGTTAGATGGTAGTCAATGCATGAGGGCTTGATACCTATCTTCATAGTTCATCCATCTACAAAATAATGGTAGGCATTGTAGTGTTGGATACCATAGAAATTGTAATTGCAACTTGTTCTAGTGGATTTGTTCTGGACTAGATCCCGAGGATGTAGGGAAACCGATCCTCGATAAAAAAACTCTATGTGTTCCTTACTTTATGCTCACACTTAGTCTATACATGTATACGAACGCATACATCTAGCCACATATGCACTTACAATTGGTATCAGAGCGGGTTCTCGTAGAGATCCGTCTTATTTCGGGTATGGTCCTGAATTTGTGGCGAACATAGGAGTTCATGAACACACACAATGAGAATATAATATTGAGAATGGAAGAGAGGTCTGATATGTATGTTCTGATACATGGATTAGGATTGCTGTAAGAAAGAAACGGTTTTGTGCCAAAGGCGGAATTGAAGTTTTACAGATATCAAGCCGGTGAAAAAGAAAGCTAAAGATTTTCTTAGATGAGCTAAAACGATATTTTACACTGAAATATTTGTTGCTTTTTAAGAGATGTGAAAGACTCTTCGATGTGTTATGTGTTGAAGTTGGTCGAGATCTGACTTGGGAAAATCAAAGAAGAATGTAACAAGAGAAGCCTTGGAGTTTATGGTTCTTCAGCAATCATAATCAAAGGTTTGCGTCCACGGCAGAGGAAAATCAAGCAGATATGGTGGCTAGGAGGAGCATCAGTCTGTTCTTTTCACAAGTTATCAAGAATTCCAAACTGCATATGATAAAGCAGAGATTGAAATTGTCTCGGGTGAGATGTATCGAATGCAAAGATCATCATCTTGGTTGCTTCAAGTTTTCCAATCATCGAGCAAGAATGCTGATCCCTTCATGAAAGAAGCTTCATGAAAAATATGTGATGTTGATAGCAGACAGAGATGAAGCTTATAATCATCATCAGCACTTACCAGGGAGACTCAGTGAAGACAAAGTCAGAGGATCAAATTAAATAAACTGGTCATAATAATGGACGTTGTGAGCTGTAGAAATTGGGACTGGAAATAGCTTCTGAGAGATTGCTTCCTAAAAAGGAAGTAATCATGAAGAAGTGAACTGGTTCAAGCACAATCAGTGGCATCAGTTGAAAACGAGATGGAGTTTGGGTTTCGTTAGAAACTATTGAGGTTTGGTCAAGCCCATCAGAAGTGTTCAACTTGGGATGTCTTAGACAAGTAACACGCGGACAACCTATGAGCCTAATCGTTGAAGCCCATTAGGTTAAGTGCTAACAATACAAAGAAGGAGAGATCACGGCTGAGATATCTAAGCTGAGCTAAGTTAAGCTTAAGAGAGGATGGAGCCTCCAAGCTGAGCCTCTAAGAGGCCAGAGCTTCCATGGGTCTCTTAGAGAGATAGAGTAAGCTTGAAAGAGATATGTTGTCTTAGAGCGGCTGATTAGGAGTCTTGTGATTATGTTTTATAGAGATTAAAGATTTGAAATCTTGCTTAGTGGGTCATGAGAAATGACAGAGACTAAAGTGGAAATCTCAGAAACTTTAAGAAGGCCATGTTACACAAACTGTGCTCCTGCATTTTCTGAATTGAGGAAGCAACGACATGAAAAAGTTCGTGACAGGGGGGCTTTCTAAGAACTGCTACTGCATCAAAAAGAAATTGTTCTGTGATTCTGTGCTATTGGCGACAACGGTATTTGTTTGATGTTGGAACAACTGCTTCTAAGAGACTGGTTTCTATGGAGGTCTTTCACAAGTTTTTGAAATGGTGATATCTCTGTAAAATAAAATATAATGTGGTATAGTATATTTGGCAAGGGTCGGAAACAAACTTTCAACTGCTACATCTAAACTGAGATTTTTGAAGAAACGCTGATGGAACAAAGATTTGAAGAGTTTATGTAACAGAGTCTGCAACGGAACCAAAAACAATGGCATCCAAAGAAGTTAGAGCAGAGGCCTTGACAACATTTATGAGAAATTTCGAGACTTGATACTGATCTTCTAGCACAAATACAAGAACGTGGCAGACTGTGTGAGGTTATGCACTGATATAAGAACAGTCTTTTTGAAAGAATTTTGCCTTTATCGTAACTACAATCACCAAGGTGCTAAAGAAGAGAATATTTTCTCATGATAAGAGCCGTATTTTGGTCAAAGTTTATTCAGATGATACAAGCTTCTGGCTTGGTTTTTTCGAAAGGTTAATATTGATTTAAAGAGATAACAAAGTTAGTGGAAGATATGTGGATCAAGGCTTGGCTGTTTCAACAATGGTTTTTCCATGTGTGGTGGTCTTGCCATGTTTGAATCGCTTGTCCTCACCTGGTTGTGTAGGGTTTGTCAAAGAAAGCAAAGCAGTTACATTACGTTGAGGTTTTAACTATAAACGCAATATTATCAAGACGCTTTGTGGAATCATCATGAGGATGAAACTAAGAGATGAGGCGTCTGCATAACTCCCTGTATGGTTCATTCAGAGAGAAAAATAAGAAGATAATAAATCAAGATTGCGAATTATTGCTCTGTATCACATCTTATTTAGAGATTGTTCTTATAATGTAACAAGGATGGATATGCAACCAAGATAAGGAAAGGGAATATGAGTTCTGGTTTAGAGTGTCTCAGGTTAGTACTGATTATTTGCGTCACGGTAAAGGTGATGAGTAATTAAGAAGACTGAGAAAAATTTCGTTACAGTGCAAGACTTTATGTCTTTACCCTCAACAGCAGTTTGTGCATCAGATTACATGTGAAAGTAAGTCAAGAGGTAGTGTTTCATAGAGGTAGTGAAAAGATCAGGGAGTTTGAAAGAAAGTAGACGTTGTTAAATTGAGATGACACTGTTTGCAATAATTCAGGTTGATGCTTTGGATCTTATGAATCTGAGGCTCTGAGAAAGAGGAAAAAGCTTGTGAAACGTATGGTTTGTCATGATTTATACATTCAAGAGAAGAATGATGGAAGTCAAAGTCAAGGTTGATGAAGAAAGTGATGGCAAGGAGTCCTGGAAATGGTTGGATTATGATTATGGCACATAGACTATGTCAGTATTTGTGTCTAAGTCTATCCTAGATATATCACTCAGGGGTTCCTAGCAGTGAAGCAGGATTTGAAAATGTGTGAAGATGTCGGCTTCTCATGTTGATCAGTTGCAAGTCTCATAGGAGGCCGTTAGAGATTTTGCAAAAGATTTTTCCAGGAGAGCATGCTACAAGTCTCAAGAATATCATTAAACGATAATGGTTGCAACATGACATTTTGAAAAGGCTCAAAAGTGTCTTGGGAAGCAACGTTGCCAGTTTGTTTTTTGGGGACGGATGAGAATTGCGGGTATGGGTATATGAAACATGGTTACTGCAGTTTTTGAGCAGAAGATCATCACATTGCAGGTCATCTCTTGGAAATAGTTGCAGAGAATTTAGTAACACAGATCTCTTCTCAACAGTTGTATCAAAAGCTTACAACAAAGATTGATTAGTGGCTGTTGCAGTGAAAGAAGAAATGCAAATTTGAAGTTTGTGGGGTTATTTCTTTTCAAACTTAAGATGATTAAAATAGGTTAAGAAAGAAAAAATCATGTGATAAGTAAAAGGGAGAGACTGTGTCAATGGATGTGACAAAGCCCCGATGTCATAATTTATTTGAGCTACATGATTCTTGAAATTCAGAAGACTTTTTTTTTGCGTTTTTGATGCTATTGAAAACAAGGTTCAGAAAACTCCTTTAGTACAAAGCAAAGTTGTGATGTTGTGTGGTTAACCTTAGGGTTCATTGGAAATTGTAGGATCAAGAGTCAAACTGACGTGATAAGATTTATTCTTGTGGCTACTGGGGGCACTTTGAGAAATGGAGATTTCATTCAAAACTTGGAAACAGAGATACTGGTCAGAGATGCTTCTCTAATTATTTGCCACTGTCCATTGATGGAAAGTAGTTGACCACTTATGTTGAGGTGCATACAAAGCGAGAGAGAAAATGCAAAAGAAACAAGTTGTTGCAGATTTTATTGTGGGTTATGTTTCCAAGAGGTATCAAAATTCAGAGACAAGAGCTATGTTTGTTTAACGAACGCTGCGTTCAACATTGACGTCTGAGATTTGTTCATAAGATTCTTCATAAGCTCTGTTCTTTTACAAGACGCGCTGCGTCAGGGGCTTGCGGCCAAATGTATAACTGTTTTCTTGTTTACGCATCTCGAGAGTAATACCGGCGGTGGTGCTTTTGCCTATCAAAAATAATCGCAGCAACCATCTAACTGCCGCTAGTTTTATTAGCGTCTTTGTTTATTTTGATGTTTAGGTTTTGGCCGCAAGCCGCTGCGTCCGCGTCATCTAAAAGAACAGGACTATAGTTGATTAAATGAAATGAAAAACAGAGACGGTGCGTCAGAAAAACAAAGATTTCCGGTGTTGCCGCCGTTGCCAAAAAAAGTAGCGACCATTATTCTTCATTTCCCTCTCCTCTCTACAACTAAAAACATAGACGCATCGTCAGAATAAATGAATTTCTTCTCTCTTTCCTTCTAAATTTGATCTGTAGTCGCTGCTGCGGCGTTCTTTAAACGAACATGGCTAAGGTGGTACGGGTAAAAGTTCAAAGCGATGCTAAGAAGTCTTGCGAATGTTGTGGCACATGATCTAGCTCAGAAAGTTTGTTTTTTATTAAAAAAACAAAGGATCAGGTTTTTCACGTACCCTAAAGGGAGAGTATATATTGGTTCAATATGTTTTGGAGAAAACTACATTCAAGGAGAGTCTCATGGGTTTTGCAGAACATGGGGTGCAGACTTTGCATATCGGTTGGTTACAAATTTTGCAGAGAAGACAATTGAGAAGCTGCTAAAATTTTTAGAGAAGACAGTTGAAGAATCCGAAGATGCAAATCTCAGTCATGGACGAACTAAGGCGTCAAGAAAAGCTTCAGAGATGTTACACTGAAATAGCATCTAAGTCTTCTCAAGATTAAAGCAAATACTCATGGATGAAGTCAATTGGGGCTTGTTGGTTGACATGAGAGTATTTTCCACCAGGCTGTGTCTAAGGCGAATTCATAAAAGATGATGAAGAGAAGGAGGAGAGCTCATGTACGAAAGTTCATTCTTCAGCTCTTTATATGGTTCTGTTTGCAAACATTCAAAAAGTTGATTTCAATAAAAGGTGGTGAAGAGATGAAGAATATCCAGATTGATAGTAAGGCGTCTTGAGAGTAGATATTGTGTTCGGGAAATCTAATAGAACAGTTCTTGCATCAGCGACTATACCAGATTCTAAACAGAAGTCAGACCATTGTTCAACATCAAAGAAAGAGAAGCATACAAAAGTTCAGATTTATGCACTTAAGCCGTAGTAGCAAAACTTAAGGGAGAGGATTATGGTTTGGCTGGTACCAGACAGCTTGGTTGGTACATTGACGTGATTGTATGGGTGTGCAAAAGTTTGCAGCACAAGTCATAATCTGAAGCATAGTGTACCTAATAGCTTATCACGAAAAGAAAATGCTCAATTATTTTGGAGTTTCAACTTAGATGTGCACTCAAGCAGGGACAATGTACAATGTTACAACTGATATTGTTTCGTTGGTGCAGCAAAATGCAAAGAGAGCCTCACGCATGGGAGTTCTATTTTTCTAGAGATACGGGTTGCAATGTGCACTTGAATATCAAACAAAGCTGGAAAGAGAGAGAATGAAGATGGTAAATCATTTGAGGAAACTATGCAGTCATCAAGATATAGCGCTTGGTTCTAAAACTCTGTCACCAAAGAACAGATTGAAGATGTATGTTGACGAGTTTGAGAAACGATTGGATTCTAAAATGCAGTCATCAAAGGAGATATTGAAGATGTAATGATGACTGGTTTGAGAAATTAATACGGAATGTACATCAGGAAGTACTACTGTAGGTACTACAGGAAGTCGATCAGGAAGTGGTTCAGGACGCACTGCATGAAGTAGTTCAAGAAGTGCGTCAAAAACAGAGTTGTGCGATTGCTAACAAGAAGCTGGAGTACAGAAGTGGACAAAAGCTTAGGGACGACTTGGACAAGGCAAGAGGTGTCTACTGAGCTGGATATTCATTTTAAATAGTATGTTGAAAAGAAAAAGGAAAGCTTGCTTGGAGATCCTAGAGTTTAGGGTTGGACAATCAATTAAATACCAAGTGGCCGCCTTTTGTAGAAGGCATGCACACCTAGGGTATTTTTCAGAGAGGAACACAAGCTGTGTGTGGCTTCATCCTACCAGAGAGATTGGTATAATCTTAGTGGTCACATTCTTTGAAGATCGCAACTGTTTGTAGACAGTGATGCTCCGGTGTTGCTAGATGGTAGTCAATGCATGAGGACTTGATACTTATCTTTATAGTTTATCCATCTAGAAAAGTATGTTATGCATTGTAGTGTTGGATACCATAGCAGTTGTAATTGCAACATGTTCTAGTGTATTTGTTATGGATTGGGTTCCGGGGATGTAGAGAAACCGAACATCGATAAAAAACTCTATATGTTCTTTACTTTACGCTCATACGTACCCTATACATGGATACGAACGCCTAAATCTAGCCACATATGCACTTACAGAATATACAGAGTTATTCTAAGTTCCAAGGATTAACAATATACTAGATGATAACCCGCGCGCATGCGCGGAATAAACTTTTTATACTAATGTTTGTTCCTTAAATAGTTTTAACATTTTGTAACACTACAATATTTATAGATTGTAAAATGACGAACAAAAATGTCGGTAGCTTAAATTATCATACCTAAATGTTTGGGGTCTCGCTAGTTTTGGTTTGATTGAGCAGTTTTTTCAGATTTTGGTATTATGCTCATAAGTCTCATTTGGGTTTTACTAATTATTGGGTTGGATTAGGTTTTGTTCATTCCATTTCAGTTTGGATTGGATTGTAACCAATATCTGAAATAATCCCAAAATATATTTTTTTAAACCTCAAAAGTTGATAAAAATTCAAAATATTCAAAAATTTAAATTATTCATTAATCTAATTTAAAATTAGTTAAAATATCTAAACTAACTAAAAGATATTAAAACAAACTACCAAAATAATTCGAATATTATAAAATATATAAATTACCTTATATATGTAGTATATTTTAATATAAATATTTATTATTGACATTTTTGATTCATATGATTTTATTAATATTTGTATATTTATTGTAACAAATATTAAAAATGTTAATCACAAAACTTTTAATGTGGCATTTTCCCTACACAAATTTTAAAATTAAAATATTAAGATCTTAAAAATTTTCACTGAAAATTTTAAATTAACATAATTATATATTATACAGTATATATATATATAATATGAATATTTACTAATCAGACTTCATATTCGTACGATTTATGATAATTTGTATCTTTTTGGAATAAAAATAAAGTTAAATCATTTATCATAAAATTTCAGTGGGGACTTTTACTATTTTTAGTAATTTATGGCCGCTTTAAAAAAAAATGAAAATATAACATATAAGAAAAAACTATTTTTTAATTATATATTTAATGTGATTGTTTAGTTTATTTTAATAATGTAAAATTAAACAGAAAAGAGATGAAAATATATGTATTATTCATAATCATTAATTGCATATATATGTTAATCATTTTAGGTAATTTTGTAGCTTTTATTTAAGGAAATAAAATATATTGTTACGTACACTACTAATCATTTTAATAGTTAGTTTAATAAAAAATATAATATATATTTATATGGACCAATTTATTTTTCTAAAGAATCTAAGGATTGTTCTGGTGATGAGACGTGGCTACGAAAACACGTTGTAATTCTCCAAAATTAATATAAAAAGGATATCAAACTAAAGATGCTTTTCTTTTTGTTCCATACAAACATCAACCCCCAAAGTATATTCTAGAACCATAAAACTACTCAGTAACTGGCACAGCCTAACAAATCAGATCTGACTAATGAAAATTATTGTTTTATATAAGTGTAGGTCATTGGGAAACAAGTAAGTTAAGTAACCGCAGAAACCAAATTTCTATCATGTTGATGTTAGAGGAGCATACCACGTTTATAAGAGTTACTAAGACCATGTTTATTGTAAATCCCTTAAGTTGAATTTTTTTAGTATATAGTCTCTTAATTTTTAACTGAAAAAATTAAAAGACGTTTCTTAAGGTATCATTATCGGAGGGTCTTTAGAGCATAAGCATTGGTGTCCTTATGACACCTCTAAGAGCAACATTACCACACGTCCCAATCCAGGTCCCATGCCTTTTTGGGCTTTAAAAAAATGAATAATAGGGGATAAAAGGAAGGACGTATCCAATATCGGGACATTTTATTTGGGTCCTTGACGGGCCAGGTGGCACTTTTTGGTGAGGGGTCCAAAAAATCTAGGGTTTACTCTCCCCATTTGTTTCCATTCCTCGACTTCTCTCCCTCTTCATTGTCGACGGCGACTGGGTTCTTCGAACAACAACCGACGAAATCTCGCCGCAAAGGAGACGTGACGGTTTTTTTCGCTACTGGAGACCGATCTGTTTCTGTCGACGGTCATCATCCTGCGATTCTCCTCCGTTTTCGAAGCAAAAGGTATGCGTTCCTCTTCCATTCGAGATCCGTAGGAAGTTAAGTTTGTTTGTGGTTGATTATGGTTGATTGTAGTTGAATATGGTTGATTATGGTTGATTATGGTTTTGCTAGTGATAAACTTGGTCGGTTGTGTTGTAATTATTGTGTATAGAAGTTTTTCTATCCGTAGCAAGTAAAGTTTCACCTTATGATAGCTAAGTTGCTTCTAGATGGTGTAGGATTTGATGGAGTAGGCTTTAGTAAACATCTTGTTGTGTATTGAAGTCGTTGCTATTGTAGCCGTTGCTAATGTTTGTTTGTTTTAGTTCTAGTTCTGTTTTAGTTCTAGTTTTGTTTTAGTTCTGTTTTAGTTCTACTTCTGTTCTAGTTCTGTTTTAGTTCTAGTTTTGTTTTAGTTATGTTTGTATCACGTAATGATGGTGTAAGTGAAGTAACTACACTTGTTTGGTGTAGGTCGGTAGCGTTTTAAACCAAATCTTGAGTAAATCCAAGTAAAGTTGGTTTGCATCTCGTCATAGTTTTGTAGTCCTTGTAGAGTAATAAGTTATGATTAGATGTTGGTAGATAATGGTTAGCTGGTGGATAGTTATTGTTTTTCTTTTAGTAAACCCAATGTTAAGCTCTTTAATTCTCTTTAAAAGGAGAACGTCTTACAGTCCAGGAAGCTCATCCTTGAGCTTTATTTGAAATTGTCTTATCTCTGTCTTTGTTGATATGGATTCCCAAAATGCAAGTAGCCAGTACGCTGGCTACGTTGGCCTCCTTACGAGTCAACAACACTTTGTTGCTCAGCCAAACTTTCCCCACCAGATGCCTCCTTTCAGTTCGCAGCAATCACAGATTCCATCCCAACTAGATGCCACACCAGTGGGGCGTGGGCCAAGAAAGAAATGGACTCCTGAAGATGACGAGATTCTCATCAGTGCGTGACTTAACACGTCGAAGGATGCTGTCACTGGGAATGGACAGAAGGCAAGAGACTTCTGGAAACGGGTAGGAGAGTACTTCGCCGGTGCTACAAAGTCTGGTGACAACTCAGCTGACGTCGACTGTAAGCAAAGGTGGTATAAGATAAATGATCTTACAAATAAGTTGGGGATTAACTCCATGTGCCCTCTACCCTCCTAAACTAAACCTTACTACCCCACCCTTATTCATCCTACCCTTTTAGCCTTGTACTCCCTAAACTAACCTTCCTTTCTATTTATTTCTCAATTAAAAATCCAACAACAATTCAATCACTTATGGACCCTACATCAAACCTTAACAAATCAAATTGCTTACCCCACATGTCTTCTTCTTCCTCGTACTCTCTTCTCTTCTCATTTTCCATTGTCGAATTTTAAAGCTTTTGAAATAGGTTTTCTTGTTCGTTTTAAATAATTATTTTTTGTAAAATCGTTATTAAAATAGCATGTATATCATGTAGATATTCCTAAAAATGTGTTAAGATATTTTAAGTCTGTTTTTGATGATTTTTTTGGCTGAAATGGTATTAAAATCAAATGTATATCTTGGTTAGTGTTAAAAAACACAGATCCAATGAAAATTATGAGAGATTGAAAAAGATTTTAAAAACTGTATTTATAGATTTTGGTTATATTTTATGTATGTTTTGATGATTTTATGTGTGTAATTTCATTTAAAATGAATTATACATCATGGGTAATGTAAAATCCTAACAATAACGTCCTAACAACAGATTAGTTTGTGGAAGGACAAAATCTGGGTATCACTCGGATATCTAGGAATTACTAAAGCAAAATAGTATTACTGAATGTACTAGAATTACTAAGGCAAAATAGTATTATTAAAATTACTAAAATTACTATAATTAGAATTCAGGATACTATTATTGACATAAATTAGTATTAGTAAGAGAAATAAGTCTAAGCATCTTAATAATGATAATTCTAATTGTATTCTATTTTATTTCAAGAAAATGCAAAATCGCATTGCACATTCATTTGTTTTGATTATGGGGGATATTATATGAAAGATAGGGTTGAAATAAAATGGATCTCTGGAGATGGTGAAGGAGAAGAGAAGATGAAATTCACACGCTTTTGTTTAGGAAATCAACGGAGGATATCACTTACTCTGGTTTGGTTGAGCGTATTTGCATAAAGATAAATGTGGATGAATCTAAGGTGCAAGTGAAGATTGGTTACTTTCCAATGGTATTGTATTCGTACAAGCCATCATAAATTAGGAAAGATGAAGAAATTTTTGGTTATCTACTGATAGTAAACCATGAGAAGTGTAGAAGTGTTCTACATGTAGAGGTGTTCTACATGTAGAGTTCATCAATGAAGAAGTGTAACTTTCAGAAGAGAATGATGAAAATTAC
>JABAYD010062717.1:0-17821 GCA_014822095.1 Diplotaxis tenuifolia
TAACATAAGCCCATTATTTTTTTGGTTAATACTACTATCTTTGTTTCCAATCAGATTTTAAAAATAACGGGTTTTAAAAATAATGTGCTTTAAAAAAAACACTCCAATTTTTTTTAAAAGACTACAATTCATGTTTCTAAACACTCTAAATTTTTTTAATAGTCCTATTAAAGTCTCCAAATACTCCAATTTTGTATTTCAATTTTAATAATATAGATACTCTTATCATATTTCTACTTTTTGCATTTCGCATTTTTATATTCGATAGAAATATTTTGAAGAACTCTCATTGTGGATGTTTTTAGATTACATACATGTTAATATTTCTTTTACTTTTCGGACATACAATACTTTGATTTTGTTTCAAAAATTGTGCCAATTTGTCTTGGCTAGAAAAGAAAGGTGTGCTAATGTGTTTGAGCTTGTTGGATGATTGTAGGTCACCGGATTCATCTAGAGTGAGGATGAAGATGGTGTATGCGAGCTCTAAGGATAGGTTCAAGAGATCATTGGATGGCATTCAGGTTGAGTTACAAGCCACTGATCCCAGCGAGATGAGCTTTGACATCGTCAAAAGCCGAGCTCTCTAGACATTTTCGTTTGTATTCATCAAGCATCTATATATCATCTTTCGTATTTTTCTGATATTAAAAACCCAAAATCAAAACACTTTCCATGTTATGTAATTTTCTTGGTTATGATCTGAATTCTTCATTGTCGTCTCCATTCATTTTTCACTTCTCTTTTGTAAACATATTCCTATGAAAAAAATAAAAAAAACATGTTTTTCATGAAAATGTATTCAGGAAATTGAACCCATGTACAGCTTGTTTGTGTTTAACGTCTCAAAGCCAAGCTAGCTTGTTGTGCATCTTCTCAACTTAAGGAATAGAGCTACGCTCTAACAATCTTTAACAAAATATTGATATGTCTAAACTGATCATGGAAACATTCAAACAACATGTCAATATGTCCGAGTGGTTAAGGAGACAGACTTGAAATCTGTTGGGCTTCGCCCGCGCAGGTTCGAACCCTGCTGTTGACGAATTTTCGTTTTGATCCACATTAAGTAGTTTTGCATTATCAACCCAAAAACTTCAACCATATTTTTACATTAAGAGCAAAATAAGCCATGGATCAAACTAGAAACACATTGTACAGAAAAAGTATGAACACACACATCCATATATTCCGAAAAGAAGTAAATCTCAATTTTCTTGGAACTTCTTCTGCACAGGCACAGATCCACGCTTCTCACCGCTGCGTTGACCCGCTCCATCTGCTCCCGAACCGGAAAACCCCATATTCCCTAACCACACCGGTACACCAAAACAAAAAGTCAACGCTTAAATCCATAAACGCAATTTTCAACAAACGTCATTATATAAACGCTTAAATCTAAAAACGCGATTTTCAACAAGAAAGAGGCTTGGCGTTTACCAATGGTGGCGCCTACGGACTGTGAAGAGTCTTGAACAGACTCTGTAGACTTTTGAGTCACTTCCTCCGTCGTACCGGAGATCCACGATGTAACAGCTCCTCTCAGCTTATCCATCTCCGTGACAACTTCCGACAAAGCCTTGTCTTCCTCCCCTGGAGTCAGTTTCTCCGCTACATATTCCTTGGCTGACACGCCCTTGTCCTGTCCTTGTAGTTGTGTATCCGTCTCTGTTCCGCTGGAGAAGGGTAACTTGTTCATCACGTTAGCTCCTGTTTCCTTGACCTTCTCGTAAACTGGAGTCACCATAGAAGCAACCTTGTTCCCATATCCTTCACCAGAGCCCTGAGTTTCAGCTCCTCCTACATGGCTGACGTTTCCACCTTCGTCGGAGTATCCAAGCTTTGAAGCGACGGCGTTTTTGGCCGCTGCAGTTTTATCCGCCACGACTGAAGTTACTGATGCGATCTTGTCGGTGTAGCTGCTCTGCCCCGGCTGATGCGTCTCATCTCCCCTCTGTTGATCAAAACGTTCAGTGTTCTGTTTAGTATGAGTTTCTGTCGGAAAATCTTTGCCTAAAGTAGCTCCTGACTTCACACCAAAGTCATGGCTCCTTGTCTGAAACTCTTTATCCGCCGGCAAGTGGCTCCTCACCGGTAGATCTTTTCCATGTCCTAACTGATCATCTTCACCTGTTACTTTCGTGAGCCTCGCAAGAGCTGATAAAGTCTGCGCTGCTCCAACTTCACCACCTGCTGAGATACAGAAACGACATGGATCAAAAACTGAAACCCTAATTTCAAAACCCTAAAACGTAGGAGACAAGTTATCACCTTTTCCGGTGTGATCAGTGACTTTGGACTGATAATTCGACATCCCACCAACACCTCCTTTACCTGGAGCAGACGGATCTTCCTCCAATCTTCTGTCTCTCACGGTATTGACTCTACGGTGTTCACCAGGAACAAACGTACTAGTCACGTCTTCTGTAGAAGAGAGTAAAGACACGGGCGTGTTATGTGGCGTCAGAGTAGAAACGCCTTTTTTCTCTTCTTTCTCTGACACACCTAAGGGTCTTGCAGGATGAGGCAGAGCTTGAGAGGCATTGGGGGCTTGTACTGCTTCAAATCCTCTGTTTGGATTAGAGACTTTAGTGTGGGAAGAGGACACGACCGGAAAAGCCTTTGTCCCTGGAGGAACTATCTCCTCTTTCATCGGATCATGACCATGATGAGCTTTTCCTCGTGCTGCCGACAACATTCAAATAAACCCTTTTAACACCAAAAGGATAACTAGTAGAGATTAAACAATGGACAGACCTGGTGCACCAGCGTGGACTTGTTGGCCTACGTCGTAATCTTCAGTATCTTCCTCATCTAGATCGTGATCATCAGGGATGTGTTGTTGTTCTCCATGACCGTGCTCATGACCATGACCATGACCATGTCCATGTTTAGTAAGAACATTCTTTATCTTCTTTGCTTTTTCTTTCACTTTCTTCAAAACTTTTGATGGCCCTTTCTCATGATGTCCTTCTTCCTCTAAACCCAAACACATATTAAAACACTCATTAACCTAATCCTGGAACAGTGATGAAAAAATAAACTATGTTTCCGAATATTAGAGTCCAGTTTGGTATATAACCTGGATGGTGAATCTTGATAGGTTCCTCCGCTTGATGATGATGACCATGAGTACGTTGCAACTGACCTTGCGAATCCATTATACAACTCTCTCTGCAATCAAATTGATTTTCTGTGAAACTTTTGTTTAGTTTCTTGAAAGCTTTATACAGAGTGATAGAGGAAGCCGAACGCATGTGTACTCTGTATTTCTGCTAGGGATTGCCACGTGTCAAATATCGCCACGTAGCTGGCTCTTGACTCTGTACGTGGCTCGCTCGGATGTAATCGTTATCCGAGAAGTAATGGCGATGTACCTTCTTACAGAAGTTACGTTAAATAGACCTAACAGCGCCATTGTTACACAATACCAGTTTGCTAAGCCCATTTCAAAATGTGTAAATGGGCCTGAAACAAAGATCCAGTTCGCTCTAGGGTTTGGTGGTACAAGAGCAGACACGAAAGCGCGGGCAGCTACGAGCTACCACAACATCCACGTGGAGATATTCCATTGGTAACCAATTAACTGCTCACGAAATGACACGTCTTTAATATTAAAAAAAGACCACGTGGTTGGTTTGTTTTTCTGGGTCTTCTCAAAAGTTAAAGCGTTTGGTTCCCACAATCATATCGAGATATTATCCGAGAAGAGGAGAGAAAAAGACAAAAAAAGAAAAGAAGAGAAACACAGTTTCAGATATGGCTGTCGGGATTAACGCGATGCCGGTGACGTTTGCGGCGCACGCGCTGGCTGTGATAGCGGCGATTATGGTGCTGGTTTGGAATATTAGCTATAGAGGTGGTTTGGCTTGGGAAGCTGAAAACAAGAATCTTATCTTCAATGTATGGTTTCTTTCTTTCGATTTACTTTAACTTTTAAGCTTTCTCTGTCTGTTTACTTATTTATTTAGTCTTTGCGTCTGCGTTGACTTTCTGCCTTTCTTGACCATTGATTTATTTGGTGTGTGTGTAGTTTTTACTAATCAAATTGATTCCAGTTCTGAGTTTATGTTTCATAATCTTGTGTTTTATCTGTAAAGTTTAAATCTTTAGCCTTCTCTTAGTACTGTTTCTGAGTGAGTGACTTCCTGTGATGGAGAAATTCTCTTTTTTTTTTTTATCTTGATTTTGTTTGACTTGTAAATGGGTTATTGATATTGACTTTGATACAAGTTTTGCTGCTGATGTGCATAAGGATCCATGAGTGTTTAGTTTCATTAAAGTGTATGTGTGAATGTTACTAAATGTGATGTTTGGTCTTTATTGACAGTTTGATTTTTCAATCTTGTTTCAAAGTTCACGTTATCTTCTTTTGTTGTTGTGAGTAAAAGATTAAAACATCCAAAATAAACATGATGTTACCTTAGGAGCCCTTGAAGCAAACATGACTTCTGTTCAATTGTTTTATTACTTTTAGCCATTCAAAAGTGTTACATGACCTTGTATGCAATCTGTGTTTGTGTTCTAATACTTCTTTAATTTGATCCAGCTGCATCCTGTTCTGATGCTCATTGGATTCATAATCTTGGGAGGAGAAGGTAAACATTAACATCATCTTTTATAACAATGAGAAAAACTGTACGACCTACTAGAATTTGTCTTGTTGATGATGATATTACAGAAAAGACTACATTAACCTGTGTTTTGAACTTGCAATGCAGCAATTATAAGTTACAAATCGCTTCCATTGGACAAACCAGTGAAGAAGTTGATCCACCTTATCCTCCATGCCATTGCTTTGGCTCTTGGGATCTGGGGAATCTGCGCAGCCTTCAAGAACCACAACGAAAGTGGAATCCCTAACCTCTACAGTCTTCATTCCTGGATTGGTATTGGTGTCATTTCTCTTTATGGCTTCCAGGTAAATCCCATGGCCTCTTGATAAGTCTTAATAGCTATAGTAACATGTTTCTTGAGTCAAAAACTATTCATAATTAAAATTAAACATTTCAAACTCTAAATTTAACATTTAAAATTCCATATTACTTGAAAATGTTACAAAATAATAATGAAGATTTTTGATCAATAAAATATTACTAGTAAATCATAAATTATAGTTTTGGATATTCATGTTTTTGGGTCGAGTATGAATCGTTCTTTTATGTCGAGTTTATTCAAGTCGGTTCTTTTCGGTTCCTATTCACTCGGTTCTGAACAATTTTGAACCCAACTACATATATTTAGGGTTGGGTGTTTTTGGGTCGGTTCCGATTCGGATTTGCAAGTCCGGGCAAAATGCTCAGAGAAAGATAATTAAAAAAAATGTTTTGAACTTTGCAGTGGGTGTACAGCTTCATAGTGTTCTTCTTCCCTGGAGGGTCACCAAACCTGAGAAGAGGTTTGCTTCCATGGCACGCAATACTAGGCCTATTTGTTTACATACTTGCTGTTGGGAACGCAGCTTTAGGGTTTCTGGAGAAGCTGACTTTCCTGGAGAGTGGTGGTAAGCTTGACAAGTATGGCCCAGAAGCATTCCTTGTGAACTTCACAGCCATTGTCACTATTCTCTTTGGTGCCTTGGTGGTACTCACTGCTTCTGCTAAGTCTCCCTCTCCTTCCTCCTCCATTGATGATGCTGATAACACCAGCTATACTGCTATAGGATAACGCTTTAATACATTTCCACGTTACGACGCATGTCTTTGTTGCCACTTGTGCTATTAAAAAAGATCATATTCTTATGTGATGTATTTGTATTGAAACACTTTGTGTTTGTGGTTTCGCTGAGTATGAGTTTGCTACTTGTGGTGTGTTAAAATCTTCAGTAATATTGTTGAATCTTGCAACAGTTCTTGTTTATATTTCGTATTGCGGTTTAACAGATGATATGGTTACGTCATTTTAATTAGCTCTTGTGTTGTTGGTATCAAGGCATCAATGAAAAGATTATTTTAGGAAAATTTAAATAAGAACGCAACTCTTTTATACATTTTTACCTTCAATTTCCGTTACAATTTGATTTACATGGTTGTTGATGAAGAAAAGAAATAATCAGCAGAATTACAATATGTGTTGTCTGTATCATTATTCTGCTCTTGTTTCTGCCACTTAGAGCCAAACACAATGTCGTTAAGAGTCCAGTTGTTGTTGTTCATCATCATGTCGTTGTAATGGAACTGATTCACTTCACCTGCGTCTTGGTTATCTGAGTCAGGTCCTTGAATATTTGGAGTTTGGTTGTGGTTAGAGTCTGAGGAAGCAAACCACTCGGAGAAGAAAAGTCTTGGAATCTCAGGACCAGAACATGGATGGTTCCGGCTGTTGTTGTCATTGCTTTCTTGTGATGGAGATGAGGATGGATTCTCTTGAAGTGTCTGGAAGGAGATGACGTGATTCGAGATCAAGGTTTGGGGTTTTCTTGTCCTGCAAGCAACTAGTGATACTTCAGAAGTGGGAATAGATGTTGCATGTTGAGACCTCTGAGACTTGAGCCATCTCTTTTTCAGATGAGAGTGCCAATGGTTCTTTATCTCATTGTCTGTTCTTCCCGGTAAGAACTTCGCAATCCGCGACCACCTAATCAAACCCCAAAAACTGCTATGTTAAACATCTTCTGAAAGAGTGTTAAAGTTTTAAGTTAGGGTTATGCTTACTTGTTACCCAAGGAAGAGTGAAAAGTCAATATGATCTCTTCCTCTTCTGCATTAATCATATCCCTCTTTAACCCTGGTCTTAGGTAATTTATCCATCTTAATCTACAGCTCTTCCCATTCCTTTGTAACCCTTTTCAAATTAAAAATAACCAAAATTGGCTAAAACTATTTTGAGAGACAGAAGAACTAAACAATAAAGAGAAGGAGAGAGACCAGCTTTGATAGGAACAGTGGTCCAGCAAGAATGACCATGAGAGAGGATGAAGCTCCTAAGCTTCTCGTCTTCTTCAGGAGACCAGAACCCTTTCCTTTGTCTTTGCCTTTGTCTCTCTCCAGTTATGGTCTTCACCATTTCTGAATCTTGTTCTGATAGAAGAATACATGTATGTATTGAGATAATATATATATCACCAAAGGCCGACATATAGAGTTATCATACTTAATGTTAAGAAATGACCAAAGCCGTCTGCTTAGAATAAAAAGACAAATGGATCGTATACTATATGTATGTAGACCCACATGAAAATTTAGGATATTTATGTGTGACTGTAGCATGTATATACATGTATGTATATTGTATCTATTTGTATAAGCAGTGAGCAGAAAAGTCATAGTGGCTATGTAAGGTTTGATTAGGTGTGTAGCAAAAGTCTGCTGAGACCAAATTAAATTATTGATACATGTAGTGTTAAATGTTATATGTTCCAAACTCAAAATGAATTAGCTGTCCATGTTTGAGTTCAAATCGTATTTCAGAGAAGTGATTTCTTCATGGAGAAGTTAAAAAAAAAAAAATCTAAATCTCCAAGGCATCAAAACCTAAGATACCAACTGTGAGTTACATATAAGACTCAGAGTCTAAAACAACAGCAGTGACTCTGAATGTGCTTTTCTTTTGGTGTAAAAAAATCTCTGAATGTAGCAAGAACTTAAGAAAATATAACTAATATTAAATATTGAATCACGTATGCAAATTGCAGTGGATGAATAATCTGTCTGGTTCGGTTCAATGATTATGCATTTGTGAATAATGAAACAATGATTATAGAGAATCAATCATTCAATCCGTTAAAGATGTGTAGCAAGTAGACCAATGTAATCTCAAGACCAAGAACTTGAAAATAATATTTTAGTTAATCTGCTAGGTATATATCTATTAGAGTTATGAGTTAGCTAGAGACTTATTTTGTATGTATGTAATTTGTAGTGAAGTCAACATTGAGCTCCTATTAGCTGCAAGAAATTAATTGTATAGTTTTTTCCTCTTAACGTTTTTGTCTTTATTGACAATAATAGAACAAAGAGTATTACATTTACGCAAACAAGTGGACCAGTTATATGGTTTATTTGAGGAATATTGGTAACGTTTGAAATGTTAATTACTTCTGTCCCCATCTAAATGTGTTGTTGCTAATTTTCAAATACCCGGACTTTGGTTTTTACTTGTTGGATCCATTGGCCTGTGGAAAATGCCTGTGATGAAGAATGAACATTGTAATCTTTGTCATGACCAATGATCACATTTAATGTTATGACGTGTTTAGTCATCCGAGAATGTTTAATGATCAGTATTGATTAGGAATATTCCCATAAGATTACTGAACATCGAACTTCCTCATGCTTCTGACTATTTGGCCTTGTGGTATGGTAATAGAAACTTGGTACAGATCGACTGAAACCTAAAAAGAGCGTGACTGATCCAACAATGTGGGTTTAAGATGGCCTAGTTTGTGTTTCATTTTACAGAGCCATCACATGTTTCACGGTTGGACAAGACAGCCGTTAGTCAAATAATGACGAATTTTGTTTCAGAAATGAGATCAATAATCCAGTGCTGAAACATGAATGAACCGGTTCTTCATAATCCCAACAAGTCTAAAATGTAAAAAAACACACGCACATCCATAACTCGGATCTCTAAACCGGTAGCTGGTAGCAATATCTCTCTACCGTGCCTAATTAACCTTACTATCTAACAGGTTTCTTGATCTTGAACACTGAGTAGAATCACGAACTAATCATGTTGAAATGGAATCTGGATAGCTGTTGAGGAATGGTCGATATAACTGGTCCATATCTCTGTCACAGGAAAAGAACCATACGGTTAGAAAATTGGGATAAGACACGTTTCTAAACGTTGATAGTGTCTGTAAATATATTAAACAGAAACAAAAACCTGAACATTGTCATAGAGTTCAAACAAAGGGACGGCCAAGAGTTTCAAGTTTTTGGGCACTGCAAAGTACTCTTTCTCAGACAAGTGAACAATGTAGAGTCTCTTGCATTCCTGCCATTTAAAAAAAAAAACGAAATGTCAACAAAAAACTAGCCAGAAGAAAAGCAAAACAGGAACGTCGTGAAGCTACATTGTGCGGTTTTTTTCTAATTACCTTTGGTTTCGTGATGTGAGGAGGGCAATACGGGTACATCATGGTTTCAAAGTTTGGACGCCACCACGTCGCAACACATTCTCCTACCTGTTAAAAGGAAACAAATCCATCGATATACATAGACATGTCTAGACTAGTGACAAAGTCTTCTATTTTTCATGTAATAGGCATATCAATCTCTATCAGAGAACCAGACCTATCTTTGTTTCCTTCTATGAAACCCTAATCACTAGACTGCTAAAGTGTAATAACAAAAATGTTCCTATTCTGAACTGCTTCTCGTTTGCATTGAAAGCAAGCACATGCCACAACGACCTAGTTCCTCTAAGGCATATATCTATAACCAAGAATCTGGTCACTATCAGACAAAGGAATAGATAGTACCTTCCAGTCGGGTACAATACCAGCCGAATTGCCCCCAAGCTTACTGGTCAACTTTCTCTTCAGTCCTTCGACTTCTGCAAGACATAACATTGTACACCCAAAAATCAAGCTAAAAAGGAAAATCACAGCAGTATAATTAGAAAGTAATAATAACGGATGGTTGCTGCATACCATTTTCTCCAGGCTTCAGGCGTCCACCTGGAAGTTTGCAGAATGTGTTACCGATTTGCAGGAGAAGTATATGAGGATGGTTGTGTTCTTGTACCTGAAAAGGTTGATCAGCAAAAAAGGTATCAAGACCCAATCTTAGGGTAAGAGAGAAAACAAATCTCAAATCATAGCCCTTGACATCAATCATTCATTCTACTTATGCACCACTTTTATCATAAGACTGACCTTTAGGATGTAAACCCATTATCTTATGTTTAAAAGAAAAGATTTTAAAAACAGCAGGTGGTGATACAACAGCATAACATAGAGAAAGCTACAGAGGAACTTGATAACAAGTAGAGTCGACCGAAAGATGCAAAACATTATCTCACTCACAGCTCGAAAAGGAACAAAAAGCACATACCAGAAGAATCCCTTCAACACTAGTCCTCATGCCCTCTTTCATATAACTGCGATGCAACACACACCATCAAGAAAAAAAGATAAAGAGATACACTTCAGTCAGCAACAAACTCCAACAACGCCTTGAGTTAAAACTATACAACTCCAAAACTAAAAAAAAAAAAAAAAGTAAGAGACTTTCCACCAGAGTTACAAATCAAAAAGTGTTATGTAAGATCTTTCTTAACGATAGTCATCAAGGAGACAAAACCCAGCAGCATCAAGAACGTGGGTAATCGTTTATCGAAACAGCAAGATAATGATCTAAGCATGTAAAGGCCGGAGCTTTCTTCTAGGGTTCTTCTAAATTCAGGAAGAAGACAGAAAACAAAGAGACGGAATCGTACTTGACTTTCATACGAGCGAGTCTGTCGGCCACGGAGGTGTCCTTCTCCAGCTTCGGTTCTTTAGTTCCGAAGCTGTAGTTCGAAAGAGGGTACGTGTTCACCACCTGAGACATCGCCATCTCTCTCTCTCTCTCTCGACGGGGAGATGTTAATACGACACCGTATCCCCTACAGCTTCTAGAGTCCCGTTCTATGCTCCAATTTTAATACGTCACCGTATCAAATCAAAACCATCGATGATGTCTCGTTTAAATTTATACGGCGCCGTATTTACCACAACTTCTAGAGTCCCGTTTTGTCAACGTTCTTATTCCTCACAACTGCTCAAAGTTAATACGACATCGTATCAAATCAGGCCGGGAGTTTAAAGGCCCATTAAAATTCCAGGCCCATAAAAACCTCCACAAACCGCTTCGCCTTCGTCACTCTGCTAAACACTTCTCCAGACTATCAACCAGCGACCTAAGAAAAGCGCGCGAAAATTGGCAACCAAGTTCGCCATAGTAATCAATGGGCAAGCAGAAACAGCAAGTGCTCTCTCGATTCTTCGCTCCCAAACCCAAACCCTCACCCCCGCCTAATCAGGAATCCAATCCCGTCGCCTCATCATCAACACCGCCGCCGAAGATCTCCGCCACCGTCTCCTTCTCCCCTTCCAAACGCAAGCTCCTCTCCAACCACCTCTCCGCCACGTCATCACCCAAGAAACCTAAACTATCTCCCCACACTCAAAACCCCACACCCGAACCCGATCCGAATCTACACCAAAGATTCCTACAACCTTCACCCTGTGAAGAATCCATCCCCGTGAAATCTTCAATCAAGTACACACCATTAGAACAACAAGTCGTAGAGCTGAAGGAGAAGCACCCTGACGTGATTCTGATGGTGGAAGTTGGTTACAGGTACTGATGCAGATAAAATGTTTCTATATTAATTAAAAAAATGTAACTTAATTTTTTGTAAGATAATTACCTTTAATGTAGTTTATGATTTGGTTTGTATTTTAGATTAAATAAGATTGTTGTATTATTCTATCTGCACCAGGTACAGATTCTTTGGAGAAGATGCGGAGATAGCAGCGCGTGTATTAGGTATCTACGCTCATATGGATCACAGTTTCATGACGGCGAATGTACCGACGTTTAGACTGAACGTTCATGTGAGGAGGCTGGTGAATGCAGGGTACAAGGTTGGTGTGGTGAAGCAGACTGAAACTGCGGCTATTAAGTCCCACGGAGCGAACCGGGCCGGTCCGTTTTTTCGGGGGTTATCGGGTTTGTATACTAAAGCCACGCTTGAAGCTGCTGAGGATATAAGTGGTGGTGGTGGTGGAGAAGGTTTTGGTGGTGGGAAGAGTAATTTCTTGGTTTGTGTTGTGGATGAGAGAGTTGAGACGGAGATTTCACCTGGTTTTGATGTTAGAGTGGGGGTTGTTGGTGTTGAGATTTCTACTGGTGAAGTTGTTCATGGAGAGTTTAATGATAATTTTATGAGGAGTGGGTTAGAGGCTGTGGTTTTGAGCTTATCACCAGCTGAGCTGTTGCTTGGCCAGCCTCTTTCACAGCAAACTGAGAAGGTAGATCAATCTCTGTATGAATCAAGGTTACTTTTTCAAGAATTGCTATGCTTCTTGATCAACTGTTTGACAAGAATCTTTGTCTGTATGACAATTTATTCTATGGATTGGTTTAGTATACTAGAACTTCTGTGCTGATCAATGGTCGATTGGTATCTTTGTTTTGGTAGTTTCTCGTGGGATATGCTGGACCTACTTCAAACGTTCGTGTGGAACGCGCCTCACTGGATCGTTTCCGCAATGGTAGTGCAGTAGATGAGATTGTTTCAATATATGATGATCTCAGTGCAAAAAACCTAGAATATGATAAAGAAAACAAGGTGGAGGTTGCTGAAGAGAAAATATCTGGCTTGACAGTTCATGTATGGCATTTACGTAAAAGCTTTTACCTTCTTTATGTTGAAGATGCTTTGTTAACGCTGAATGTTTTCTAGAAGATTTTGTTTTTCAGTAAAGTTAGTTGCTTGCTGCAGTTCCTGCTAATTCGTTGCATTGTTGATGGTGCAGACAGTTATGAACATGCCACATCTGACTGTTCAAGCCCTTGCCCTGACACTATGCCATCTCAAACAGTTTGGATTTGAAAGGATCCTTTTCCAGGGGGCTTCAGTTCGCTCTTTGTCCAGCACTACAGAGATGACTCTCTCAGCCAATACACTCCAACAATTGGAGGTGATTCCCGCTTTATCTGACCTGCCACAATGTGCTATTCAGTGAATATGAAGACTCCAGTCTTTTTGAAGTACTCTAACAGAGATTCCCTATTTTCAGGTTGTAAGAAATAATTCAGATGGGTCGGAGTCTGGCTCCTTATTCCATAGTATGAATCAGACTCTTACTGTATATGGTTCCAGGCTTCTTAGACACTGGGTAAGACACGTTTTATTTTCTTCTTAGCGTTGGCACAAAAAAGGCTTTGTATATATTGGTTTTCAACTTTTGGAGTTCTGGTGATGCAGTAAGTCACCACTGTGGAATGAAAATCACACTGTCGTCATATTATAATAAAGAAATACTTATGATTTTACTGCCATCTTCCAGTTCGTGAAGGGATATAGGTTTCTATACTTGCCCTTCAGAAACATAGTCTTTATGGGCCTTTCGTTAAGTGGTAGGGACATTTCTTGAATGATCGTTTATAATGATTTATGAACACTTTCACTCGGCAGGTGACTCATCCTCTTTGCGATAAAAATTTGATATCTGCTCGCCTTGATGCTGTTTCTGAGATTGTTGCATGCATGGGATCTCCTAGTTCTTCCCAAGTCAGCGATGAGTTAGATGAAGAAAGTTCTGAGAGAAAAATTGTACCACCTGAGTTTTATCAAGTGCTCTCCTCAGTCTTGACAACTTTGTCTAGATCACCTGATATTCAACGTGGAATAACAAGAATCTTTCATCGAACTGCCAAAGCCACAGAGGTGAAACTTGGCTTGTCCTTTACCTTCTTATATATGTACCTAGCATATAGTGCATTGCTGTCATATTTTTTTCTGCAAAAGTATAAATCGCACCATTTATGTTGACTAATCATAAAACTCTTTCTGAAGTAAAAGACTATTGGTATCTTTGTGATATCTAGTCAAACAAAAAAATTGCTGCATAGTAATAGCATCTGACAGAAACTGATGAGGATCCTATTCTCTTTCTATTTTTTGATAGTCATATGTAGAGCTATAAATATCAATGGGCCAAGGCATTTGTTTGTTCCTAGATATTTTGTTTTGTTCTTTGTTTACCACTCTTCCTTCTGAGGCCTGAGAGTTCTTAACTTTCTGGGTGAAAAGTTCGTTGCAGTTATCGAAGCTATTTTACTTGCGGGGAAGCAACTTCAACGCCTTGGCATAAAGCAAGATTGTGAAACGAGGAGTATGCAATCAGAAACTGTGCGGTCTTCTCTTTTGAGAAAATTGATTTCTGTTGCTTCATCCCCTGCTGTGGTTGACAATGCCGCGAAACTTCTCTCTGCCTTGAATAAGGAGGGGGCTGCTCGAGGAGACTTGCTGGACATACTAATCACTTCCAGCAACCAATTTCCTGAGGTTTGTATACCATGACTCGCTTCTCTCTCTTTATGTTATGTTTTCTGCAGCATATAGCTCCTTAACATTGGTTTGATTATCATGAATCTATTTTTAGTGGCGATTTTTGTGTGTGTTATTTACTATGCACAGCTTGCTGAAGCTCGCCAAGCAGTTCTAGCTGCCAGGGAAAAGCTAGATTCCTTGATAATTTCATATCGAAAGAAGCTTGCAAATCGAAATTTGGCATTTCTTGAAGTGTCAGGGATCACGCATTTGATAGAGGTACTCTCCAGAGAACTCGTTGTTTATAAGATGATGCTTTCTTACCACAAGAGTGCAGCTTTCTTGATTCTTTTTGAAACTGCACCTAAATGGTTACCCCAAAAGCATCTTTATGTATCTGTTAGTTTGATTTCGTAATTCTCCACTAGACATCATTCACATCTACCGAGACTAATAAACACATCATCTTTTAAAGGTTTGGACATTTGTTTCTGATCTGAAGCTAATTATTTCCTTCTCTGATACAGGTGCCCGTAGATGCCAAGGTTCCAATGAATTGGGTGAAAGTAAATAGCACCAAAAAGACTATTCGATATCATCCCCCAGAAATAGTTGCTGGCTTGGACGAGCTAGTTCTAGCAACAGAACATCTTGCTATAGTGAACCGAGCTGCATGGGATAGTTTTCTCAAAAGTTTTAGTAGAAACTATACTGATTTTCAGGCTGCCGTTCAATCTCTTGCTGCACTGGACTGTTTGCACTCCCTTGCAACTCTATCTAGAAATAAGGTTTACCAAAGGACCAACCCCATAAAATTTTTACTTGTAGTCACTGCTTCTCAATTCTTAACTTGTCTTCTTTTTCCCCTATGCAGAACTATACTTGTCCTTTGTTTGTGGATGACTGTGAACCAGTTCAGATAAACATACAGTCTGGTCGTCATCCTGTACGCTTCTTCTCTCACTTGTTATTCTTTTCTCTTCCGATGCCTAATTAAGTTGGGAATATAATTTTACATTTCATTTTCACAAATTTCCCAGGTTTTGGAGACTATATTACAAGATAACTTCGTCCCAAATGACACAACCTTGCACGCAGAAGGAGAATATTGCCAGATTATCACTGGACCTAACATGGGAGGAAAGAGCTGCTATATCCGCCAAGTTGCTTTATTTTGCATAATGGCTCAGGTAACATGGATATGATTTTTAATATCCCTCACGTATGTTGAGTGCTAAATGATTCAATCTATGGTTCTTCAGGTTGGTTCCTTTGTACCAGCTTCATTCGCCAAGCTTCACGTTCTTGATGGTATCTTCACTCGTATGGGTGCTACAGACAGTATCCAGCATGGCCGAAGCACTTTTATAGAAGAGTTAAGTGAAGCCTCGCACATAATCAGAACCTGCACTTCACGTTCGCTTGTTATAATAGATGAGCTTGGAAGAGGCACTAGCACACATGACGGTGTAGCCATTGCCTATGCAACGTTACAGCATCTCTTAGTAGAAAAGAGATGTTTGGTTCTTTTTGTCACGCATTACCCTGAAATAGCTGAGATCAGTAACAGTTTCCCTGTTTCTGCTGGTACATACCATGTCTCGTATCTGACATCACAGAAGGATAATGACGGTTCTGGTCATGATGATGTGACGTATCTATATAAACTTGTGCGTGGTCTTTGCAGCAGGAGCTTTGGTTTTAAGGTTGCTCAGCTTGCCCAGGTACACAAGTTAATATCGTTACATAAAGATGTTTAAGATGATTATTGGAGGCATTTTAGTCCGCTCGTGAAAGCTGCTGATTCTCCACATCTATGTTTGACCGTAGATACCTCAATCATGTATACATCGAGCCATTACCATGGCTGCAAATTTGGAAGCTGAGGTGCGTGCAAGAGAGAGAAATACAGTTAGTAGCATAAAGCATCTCGTGGAGTCACCGGGGGAACCAAAAGCACTTGATGAATCTACGTCTGTTTTAAGTGACTTGTTTGCAGACCTGAGATTTGCTCTCTCCGAAGACAACCCTTTAAAATCATTGGAGTTTTTAAAACGTGCTTGGAAGATTGCAGAAGATTTAGTAGCAAGGTCGGATAGATCATCAAACTAAAAACTAAAACCCACTGGATCATCAACATTTCAGCAACGATGCAAGGTTTTGATGTCTTTATCAGAGGTTCTTTTGTATCTTAAGTTGATCAAGTATCTTCCTCATGTATATTGAGAGAGTTTTGCTTTTGATATTTCCTGACGCTAATTTATAGAGCTGAATCTGCGTATGTCATTATTGTTTGATCAGGAATTATATTTGTACCAGCTTACACTTACCTCCAACACAATCTTAATCTTAAGCCAGGTGATTGATAGCCTCAAATGATACAAAGCTTTAAACACCTGCTATGATGATTGACGACAGTTACGATTTTAACCACTGTCCTCTCTAAACAATCATAGTTAAATTGTTTGTCAACAATATATATGTTTCAGCGTGTTGGTTGTTGCAAAAATTATGTAAACTCTTCACTAAGATTGCTGATTTTTGGACTGGCAGGGGAGGTTAATTCTAGTCCACATTTGGTTATAGACGGTAATATTTGATTCCCTTTTCTTTTTGTGCTGCAAACAGTCTTTCAAATTATCAATATTAGTGTATATATATGTCCACCCATATGTCAGATTAGTTGTCATACCATTGCTGACCCAAAAGCTTTCTCATACTTATTAGTTGTAATTACATGTATTTTTCAAAAATTTAAACACTTATTTGTGGAGTTGTTATTTCTCACGAAATTCATATCTTTTGCAGAACCATTTATCTAAATTATAATTATTCTAACGGTATAGCTTCATGTCATTTAAACTAGTAAACTATACAATTGATCCTAACTTTACAATTAATTAAAAAAAAAACTTTACAATTAAATATTGGAAATTAAGATTTGAACTTAGAATTTTCAAATATATATTTTTTACTTCAGTATACTTTGATTCGTCTTATAAATTTACACAATATATAAAAGTCGTATGTACTTGAATACAAATATATAGTATCTAAAATTAATAGAAAGATTTACGAAACACCATGGTAATTAAAGAATTCATTGTTGCTATCATGATGGACAAGCTATCCGTAAACAATTAAACATTAACAAATAACAATTCAAAAAGAACCAAACAATTGTCATGATAATAAAAATTGAAAACAACTAAAATGCACATAGAACGGAAAATTTTCTAAAAGGAGGTAAGAACACACTGAGTCTCTTCAAAATTCATTCTATTTATGTCCAGAAGAAGCTGATTACCAAAACTACCCTTACCAGTCAACGTGAATCAGTTGAATCTAACAGATGATTCTATCTCGAGTGGCTAAACATAGAATCTATTATGGTCAATGTCAAATGCACGGATGGCTATGGTGAGGGTAAACATATGAGGTAAAAAACAAATCCAAGAGAGACAAGATCAGAAAAAAAAAAACTTCTGGAGCGAACGAGAATCTGTCTTGCCATCTTTGGTAGGAAGCAAGGTGACTCTGTAAGAATTGTATATCATTATCAATTGTGAATTGGTGTGAATTTGGATTTGATAGGTATATGACCTACCTAATAGTATCTTTGAGATTTCACGTTTAATCTTCATGACCTGCCCAACATGTACGTAATCTAAGCTGAGTTTTTTTTTTAATGTTGTAATCAGGTTGAGCTATAATATTTGGTCAAACCTGAAAGAGAATATAATCACCTCAAGATGACGAAGTATGTTTCCCCTTCTCCCATTTTATTTCTACATTAGTATTTTCGTTTCTTCTTCAAGATGGTTCATAT
>JABAYD010062738.1:0-11542 GCA_014822095.1 Diplotaxis tenuifolia
AACTAAAAGAAGAAAAGTTTGATTTACATACCGCAAGAGTAATCTCTGAGAGTGTCATATCTTTGACGGCTGAAAAATTGTTGAGAAGATTATAGATGCCATTTCCTTCGGCTAAGTCATAATTCGTCAGCTCAAAGACGACATCAATATCAACCTTGACATGGTCACTCATACGTTTGATTATCATGAAGCTTTCGGATTGATAATCTCTGAGAGTCAGGTGTTCAAGCCTCGGCGTATCAAGAACCGCTTTGTGAGGAAAAATAACATGTTCCAAGGACATAACCTTGAGACAAGGCAAGGAAAGAGACTCAAAATCATTCAGCTTTACGGAATAGAGCCTTAAGGATACCAATGCATCACACACAGGAAGGGTTAAGGGTATCTCATTTTCCTTGTAACACACGACTTCAAAATGTTGAATCTTGCGCTTGGTTACTTTATCAAGGCACCGCTCAAAGATAGAGGAATCTTGTTCATCTAGGTCACAAATTCTTAGCTTGAATTCACTCAAGCTCTTGAAATCCAGAAGACGCTTGTCGATGAAATCCACACACACTTTGTCATTTGGGAATTGGGAAGTCTTTAAATCTAATCTTGGAAGCCACTTCCAGTGATCTCTCCAACTAGAAGACAAAACACTTATACAAACAGCTTCCTTTGTCGTAAGAAAACAAAGTATATGACATAACAAGGAGTCAGGTAATAAGCTTATTCTATCTTCCCATATGCTTGAACTCTCTTCTAGTGTCATTTGTAAGAGACCCAACCTGATATTAGAAAAAGCGTTATCACAAATTCAAGATACGATAATTAGAAACCCTAATGTTTTTTTGGTTGACCAAAAGGTCAGAAACCTAAGTGTCAATAATAATGCAAAATCATTTAAAAAAAAATTGACGTATAATTCATCAGATTGGTGAAATCGAAACTAACAAGTTACGGACTGCGCAATATCGACCGTTCCAAACTTCAAACGTCGAAGAACTTGCCACAGGTTCTGTAATATTTTCATCAGTAGATCCAAACTTCTTGATTGAAAGTTTCAACACTTTCATAAGAAATTTAGCTGCCCATACATCGCTCGTACCATTAGGTAACGGGGAAGAGACTATAGCACCCGGATCGTCACTAGACGAGAGATCGTAGGGTAAGATATACTTGCCCTCTGGCTCTGTGTTAGATTCAGCTTTAGACATCTTGCACAAATAAGACCCAAAGAACAAGCTGAGACTCAAAGAAGATTTAGAGTACCTAACTTGGACTCTTTTTTTTAATAACTTGAATATATATGGGACTTGCCAAAGTTAATGTATTTATAAAACTCTATATAGGCTAACTCCTAAACGAAACAGGAAAGAAAAAAGCTTACAAATAGAAAACTTAAATAATTGGTAGTTATCAACAAGAGATAAATATATCCTACATAATTCGAACAATAAAAGGAAAAACATACAAAGACACAAATGTGACTCGTGACCCAAAAAAAAAAAGAGAAATACTTGGGTTCACCCTTTAGCTGAATCTATAGACTTACCAACCAATGAGAATTGTTTATTTTCCATACATATTTTTTTTCAAAAAAGGAAACAAAATATATAGAATTTATTTTAAAAATAAAAGAAGAAATAATAAATAAATAAAGATAATAACAATAAAAACAATTTTTAACATTGTTAATATCGTTCATACTAATTCTCTATACGTTAAATCCGAAACATTAAACCCTAAACCCTTAATCCTTGGATAAACCCTAAACTCTTTGATAAAATATAAAAAATAAATAAAAAATAGTATCAGCTGTAAAAAAAATTCTTAAATATTGTTAAAATCGTTCATACTAAACGTTAAACCCTAAACATTAAACTCTAAATTTTTGGGTAAACCTTAAACCCTTGAGTAAAAAGATATTCCAAGAATTATGAGTTTATCCATGGATTTAGGATTTATCCAAAGATTTAGAATTTAGTGTTTAACTAAGGGTTTAGAATTTCATGTTTAGAGTTTAGGGTTAATGGTTTAGTGTTTAGTATGAATGATTTTAACAATATTAAAAAAACTCTTTTTTATTGTTGTTACATTTTTTTATTTATTTTCTATCTTTTTATTTTAAAAAATAAAATATAAATATTTTGTTTCTTTTGTTGAAAAAATCTATATATAAAATAACTAATTCTCATTGGTTGGTGAACCTATAAGTTCACCTAAGGGGTGAACCCACGAATTTCTCAAAAAAAAAACATACAAAAACCGACACTAAAGAAGGAATATATTATTAGACAGTCCCACATTGGTAGTTGGAAGCGATCTTAAGCAATAGAGTCACTCCACTAATCATCAATTGGTTTTATGTTGGAAGCCTATCTAGCTTAACATGGTCTCAAAGCTAACGATCCACAAATCCAACTCGATCCACATCGATCCGTGCCCAAAGCTGGCCCATCGATCCCTGCCCAAATATTTTGAGATTGGCTCTTAAAGAACCATCATCTCGAGGGGACGTATTAGATACAAGGTTGTCCCACATCGAAATTTGAAAGAAATATTAACTAGTATATAAGATAGATGGACCAATCCACTTATAACCAATTGGTTTTAGGTTGGAAGCCCATCTACCTTAACAAGGTATCAGAGCCCACGATACACAAAATCCAATCCGATCCACATGGGTTCATACCCAAAGCTGGCTCATCGATCCTTGCACAAACATTCCAAGATTGACGCTCAAAGAACCATCATCCTGAGGGGCGTATTAGGGATAAAGGTCTCACATCGGTTATTGGAAGAGATCTTTAGCTATATATAAGATAGATAAACCAATTCCTTTATCACCAATTGATTTTAGGTTGGAAACTCATCTAGCTTAACATATATCAACGAGGAACTTAGCGGGGTTTTGCAAGTTCCAGATGAGATTAAGTTGTAACCATTTAACCTCACTCCTTTTCTTCCTATTATTAAATGCCAGGTTTAGTTAATTATTTATAAATCATTTGCTATTTAATGTATAAAAAATATTGTAGGATTTTCATGTGAACATACTATTTTTTTGTATGTTGAATATTGCATATACATTTTTTTTTGCATTTTATGTAACAGAAATATTTTTATTAGTTTTCTAAAATTCCAAAACTAAGTTTAGAATATATAAAAGTCCGGATGATGTTGAGAAGTTGCTATTAATTGTATTTCTTGGATTATTATCTCATGAGTTGTAGATGGAGATTTAGCTCTAACTCAGTTAGACCTCAAATCGAGTAATTTCTTTGTTGTTGATTTATTTAATTTTCTCTTGCTATTTCTTTTGATATCATATATATAATTTCAAATTTTATTTTTCATTTTTGATTGAAATTTTGAATAATCTACATTATATCTGATGAAACAGAATCTTTTTAATGGTGTCGTGACAAATTACTAACATATATCATATACTCAAGCATACAAAGAAATATTTTTACTTTACCATTGTTCACACTCTTTTAAAATAAGAAAATATAATTGTTTCGTCTTATATTTTTGATTAACTCTTTACTGATTCTATTATTACTATTATTTAACGTGCTGATCGTTTTTATATATGTGTTGAAAATATGCCCCCTTATATTTATTTGATAAAATTTTTGCTTCCAAAATATTATTGATGCTTTCTATTGTAAATAACTAAATATATGAAATTTAATATTTAAGTAATATATGTGTAGGTTTAGAAGGGGAGGATTATTTAACTAACTTAAAAACGGTATAAGTTTAAATGTTTAGTGATTAGAACTCATAACTATCATATTTTTTAGAAAATATCATTTGTTTGAAAATAGTAAAATACTTTTATTTTTGAAACTAAATTAGTAAAATACTTGGTTAGTAATAATTTTGTAAGACTTGTAGCTTCTTTTTCGATTTCGTTAACATAACATTTCTCTTAAGTACTAACAAAATTTGTATTATAACAACCAACCTTTAGTTTGGATTTTTGGTAAAAGATTGTTTTCCACGTGAGATTGGCACATTCATGGAACCTAGAAAATAATTCTTATATTAATCAAAGAGTAATATTACCTTTCTTCATAGTTTCCCTTTTGTCTTTCTAGTGATTGGATCAAAAATTGAAACACAATATAATACATAGAATAATATTTGGTATTAGTCATTCAAATTTATAGGATTTTAAATCATAATCCACTAAGTAACTTAACCTAAATAATCCCTTATCCTAAACAAAAACTCCTTCGCACCAAAAAAGAAACTTCAAAGCCATATTTGATTGCATCCAAACGTCAAAAATAGAGAATTTACCGTAATAAAGAGTATAGTTTGAAACAGAAAATATAAAGAAGGCAAAGTCTGAAATGAAAACTATGAAGCAGGCAAATGACTTAAGCTATATTAGACACTCTTAGCACCTTTAGCTTCCTGTGATTCAGGACTGCTAGAAGCCTTTCTAATCCTCTCATCTGATGGATCTTCAATAGTGTTTTGTGGAGTTTGTGCTGGGCGTACCTTTGTGACTGTGCTGAAACGAGTCTTTCCAATGAGGTTATGCTGAGAGACTTTGACAACAAACTTGTGTGTCTGTCCAAGGGTATCCGTGAGAGTTTGTGGAACAGGGACAGTTTGATCAGCTTCCATGTCCTCGTTTAACTGACATTCAAGTAAAGCACTTGTGTGAGAATATAAACTGAGCTGATGGATACAAATGTTTGAAATTATCTCAAAGTATCTTGCAACTAACTCTGAAGCATGCTTGCCAGTTAACTCACGACCAGCATCACCAAGAAAAACAAACACCGCCCACTCACTCTTGTCATAAACAGAGATCTTAGTTAAGTACCTGGTAAGAAAGGAAATTAGTAAAGATTGGTGATAATAGATGGATGTAATGAAGCTAACAACTCTGACTGTGGAACTCCTACGACCTCAGATTTGGCACACTTTTTGTTCGTACAAACTAGTGAGGTAGGCTCTTTGGTTGCCTTTGTGTTGCACCCACCAATACCATGAGGAACCATGGAGTACATTATCGATAACGGTTGTGCACTCAAATCAAGCAACTTAGGACAGTGTTAAAAGAAATTTCTTTAACTACCCAAGCATATCATATTAAATGAAAAGACATAGCAAACATTGTACCTTAGCAGTTTCTTGCTTGATGCAGGAGAAGAGTTCACCGAGAGTCACTGTCTCAGGTTTATTGACTACATCTGCAATAACCTTGTTAGAAACACCTGAGTTGGAGCCCAACATGTTTAGAATGAGAAAGCGAACATTATAGCACAGCTGGAGGAGCATGAAATATAAATTTGTATGCGTAATAACCTACCCGTTAAGATAGTCTCTAGTCGGCTGGACATCAATGTCCATAAACAATCTAGAAGATGTCATAGAAGTAAAAGCAAGGTTCCCTGTTTTTAACACATCAGTGGGGGTGTTAATAACGGAATTGTATTACAACAATATTTTGTAAGTAAACTACTAACCTCCAAGACGTTCAAGATTCATTGTGGTAACTAAAAGAACGCATGGAGTGCTTCCATAAGGTTTGAACTTCTGGCTGAAGGTTGTTGCGGCTTTATCCCATAGGTATAAATTCATCACTGGTCCGCTGCATGATATTAAAAATAAGGTGTTAACAGAAATATATATATAATACGTGTAAACATTAGGAAAACTCACTCATGTGTTTGAACATGGACTACCAGATGCAGCATTTCTGCTATGTAAACTTCATCAATTATGGGATGATCGGTCATAGATTGTCCATTGACCAGCCTCATGTGGCCAACATAATCTGAAATAGTCTAAGTTAGTTGCCAAATATCTGAGAATCTAAAAATTTAAGACACTGCCTACTAACATCATCATAAACTTATATCAAGCATCTGCAGTTTTTAACTTTATCTAATGAAAATTTAATTCAAACTCAGACTTAGCAATGGTTTAAAAAACAGAAAAATCTAAAGAAAGTTCAATCATAAGTACTAACTAACTTAATCTCAACTTGGGAGATTTATTAAATACGACAGTAGACCCAAATTAGATTCACATAAGTACTTATTATGAACCAATACCCAACAAATTGCTACCTACGGTCGGTGATGTATTACAACCTAAAGATTAAGAATCAACCCAATACTAATTAAATTCTCATAGTTGTATATAAATGGAAGAGAAATGGCTTACCATAAAGACAACCCTTGAGATCACAGTTGGCCTCAAACTCCTCGTGGCCATGGATCCAGAACTGATCTTCTGGAAATGGTATCAGACTGTTCTGAAGAGCAATTAGTTCCACGAAAACGTTACTGTCATGTTGTGATCAGCAACCCGAAACTGAGTTTTGCTTCTCGATCCAAATAACTTGTTTAGCCTGTAAACGGATCATGCTGTCATCCGTGGCAGATATGTTTGAACACGGCTTGCTGGAATAAATACTTGTATAACATTTCCCTGTCCAGCTTATGAAAGTCAGATGATTAATAGAATAACTTTATTAACCGAGCAAAAATAAACAGACAGATAAAAAATTGAAGATGAACATGTTCATCAACGAGAAGCATCTCCTCTCCAATGAGGGTTTTCGTATGTGGGTTTCGAGCCTCCAACAAATGGATAAGACGAAATCGAAACTCGGCTTCATGTGGACCAAGTGTCATTTTGCCAAATCCAATAACATCGGCATCGTTCCCGGAGACTACGGCATCCTTGCCATGAGGTTTGGTTGCAATCATGGAGGAGCCAGCAGCCTTTCCGCCGATTTTCATCTGCATCACGGAGGAGGCGACAATCTTCCCAGTATGTTTGAGCGCTATCGTGGAGGGGTTAGGTGATTTCCCGTTTGGTTTCATCCTAATCGGGGATTCGCCGTTTGTTTGAGTGGTTGAGTTGCGTTCGATAACTGAGTAGCCGTGCGTCTCCATGGTCGACTTGCGATCGATGGATGTTGGAGATTGGCCTTTGGATTCCATCGGTGTGGATGAGCCGTCGATCTGGAAGTTTGACTTCCGTTCGATCATAGCGCGGAAGAGACGTCGGTCGGCATGTCTGAGGTGCGGTTTTTGGAGGCTGAAAGGTGGCTATTGGATTCCATCGATGTAGATTTTTGAAAGTATCTTGAGGATTATCATTGAAACATAAGCAAGGGGAAGGGTTTTATATAACAAAGGATGAAGAGGAAGATGGAAGAACTTCATTAAATGAGATAGATAGAGCTATGATTAAAGCAGATAGTGGACAAGTCTTCAGTTGATTGCAGACACAGATCAGAAGAGAAAGGGAATCAAAAACGGAGAAGTCGAAAGAAGAGGAGTCGTAAGGGAAGAGATAACAAACCGGCCCCAAACGAAAAAGTTTTAATTCCAGCCTAGGCCCAACCGGATTGAAACTCGGTTTCACGTCATCGCTAACGTGACAGTATGAAGCTTTCCTATTGGTTTTTTCAGTCCGATGTGGACACTCTATATGAGGCTTATATCATTCTTTTATTACTTGTTTGATTTTTTCTTATAATCTTAGGGACTGTGAATGTTACCGTAATTTTTCAGAGTGCAACACCTTTTTGTTTTTTAACACTTTGTATCATTAATAAGCCACATGGACAAAAGTCTCTATTAAAAAAACAAAGCACAAGATCATACCAGTAGGCATGTTACAAGAGAGGACATATAGAAATATCAAATGAGGTTATCCTACTTAAAGAAACAGAAACACAATACACGAAGAAAATAGTCTTCTCATGGCGTGCGTTCTAAAATGAGATTGGAGAGAGACTTCTGCTTCCTCATACATCAATGATTGTAATTTTACACCATCATGAGCTCAAACCCTCCAAAATATTTGGCTCTTCTTTTATCCACAATAGCAGCTTGAAAAATATTCAGTTTTTTGGAAATCTGGTTTCAAGAAATCAAGCTCACCAATTATGTCCATCGCAACAAAAGAGATGACCAGTAAAGCAAGACCACTGAAACACCTAAATCCAATAAACAATAAAGACCTCACTCTTAAAGAGACATAAATAAATGATAATACCGTTTCTCCAAAAGAAACCGACGACTCGCAAAGGCTACAATATAAAGGAGGCGAGAGAGCACTCCCAAGCCAAGAAGTAAAAAACACTAGCCTGAATTTGAATGGAAAAAGGATAAGATGATCTTTTGTTTAACCTCGCCCCAAGGTAATCAGAGAACCGACGAAGCTACAAGTTCAATGCATCCATCCTACACCAACTACTAGAAACAACAGCCCTTAAAACCCAAACCCTAAAAAAGCAAGACATTTTACTGAAACAACCTTAACCAAATCACAAGAAAACCAGAACCAAATACAAACGAACTACACCATAGACAAATCGAAAAGAAACGATGGGAAGAAACACAACCAGAGTCACAGTCACAGAGAAGACAACTTTCTTTCAAAAGTTTAATAATGAAACACACCCAATCAGGAATTTGAACATCCAAGATAATGCAAAGAAATATTAAAGTATTGTCACACCAACTGCCTATAGATCCCAGTCGGATCGGAGAAATCATAACAGAGACCGATAAAAATCAAAGTTCCATCAGATCTGCTGCATCCCATACCTTTTTGGTTTAATCCTTTGTTTCAAAACGTGGCTGCCTAACTGCCTAGGCGGCCACCCAACCGCCTAGGCAGCCAAATCGGTACAATTACTCAGAGACCCAATTAATCGCCGACTAACCGGACATAAATCGATTTATTCAACTAAATTTTGAACTTTGGTGACAAAGTATTAGACCATGGAAGAGATCCAGTTGACTGTACAAAGTGGAGATCTTGTCCTTGTATTTCTAGAAGACTCAAGACTCCTTTTAGAGTACAATTAGTCGATGTGGGACAATATCAGTTGGTTTCTAAATTTTTTCTCCTGTCTCGTGCAGTTAAAAACAAAAGAAATGTTGCATCGTAGAAGAATCAAACCCTCAACCTTTTGCCGCAACATAAGACTCTCATTCCACTGGCCTACATTGTTTCTTTGTTGATTTTCACATGTATTATTATTATATAGACATATATGTATAATTAAAAATAATAAAAATTAATCCCTGCATATATCTCGATTAATCTTCGATTTTTCGATAACTCGCTAAGTCCAGAGTCGCCGTCCGACTAGTGTCTAGCATAGTTTCGAACATGGGTTTAATCTTACTCTATTAAAAGCTTTTATTCTAGAATTTTTAGATTGTCCACGTCGGATGGAAAATTCGGGCCAATCAGAACATTTTATTTTAAGACGGCATCATTGAAACAAAGTGGACTTTTCTATGGGCTCTTTTAAATTCGTATGGGCTTTCTTAAAATTATCCCTTGGCCCATCAGAACCCACACCTTCAATCTCCGCGACTTCCTTCTTCGTCTTCAATCTTAGCGACTCTTCTCAGACGTTTGCACTTCATCTTCTCCAAATTCTGTTTTTTTTTTCTCAATCAATGATGATGTTAAATTGATTCTTAAAAGTTTTATTTCACATGTCCTTGATGATCCTCCTATAAAGAGCTCCATTCCTAAACCTAAATCCATTCCAAATGAAAACAAAATTCTACTCCATCCTTCTTTAATGGTTTCGTTCCACCTCTCCTTCTCCTTCTATACAAAGTGCTTCGTCTGATCTTTATTCCAGCCCTAATTGAACTACAGCTAATGCCACGAAATCCACCGGAAAGTCTCCCTCCTCCACCTACAAGAGTTATATCGCTCTCTATATGAACGACGCCTCAATCCAATTAATGGATCAATTTCCCTTTCTCCGGCTCAGATTCTATATAAACCCAAATTGTATGATTTTTCTTATGAATCTGATTATGGGATATGATTCTGGGACTTTCTTTGGATGCTTTTTATTTTTAAATTTACTGGTCCATTGCAAATGTTCTTAAGTTTACAAGCTGTACCTCTCTCTTTCTCATATAAGTACATGGAAAGTGGACATGAACAACCAGCAGGCGATCAGACTGGTCCATCGCCTCTTTCTGCCAGCTCTCCCTCTGCATCTGGATTTGAATGTGATTCTGATCCTGCTTCTGCTTCTGTTTCCTCCTTCTCCCTGCTTGCCTCCTTCTTCCATATAATATTGTGGAGCTCTTCATTTTCTTCACTGAGAGTCTAAGAGAAGGTAAGTATCTGATTTCCTCATATTGATTTTGGTTTGCAGTCTGCTTTGGTTCCAAGGATTTGCTGTGAGCGTATTTGATGTGGTTCAAGTGAGTTTCTTTGTTTAGTAAGCTCTGTGATCTATCTGTTGTAAATCTCTTTGCTCTTAAGGTATTAGATGGTAAGCTCACTGTTGTAGTAAAGAACATTAGAAGCTGAGAATGAGTATTGGTAAGATCTAAATCATACCAATTTGATTACATGTCGCAAAACTAGCTGAATGTGAGAAATATGTGTACAACCCAAATCCTAACGCTGATCCTTTCCAAGGTTTGATTGACTACCAAGTTGTCCGTTCTTTTTTCAGAACCTTTTTAAGAATTTAAAATGTCTGTTGCAGTAACCAGGCAATTGATGTTTTTCTCGCTGACACACCTCCATACGAAGAAGATGAAGAGATCTTTGACGACATGGATATGTGATGATGATTTCTGTATCTTCATGCTGAGCTACAGTCTGTAGAAATTATGTTATCTCATCAGTATTAGATGTTATGCTCTGTAGTTTCTATACTATAAGGTTAGGCTCTTCGCTTTCTTTTATATTTAACGTAACTTCACTCTTTATCCAGTCATGAGTAATAAGTTTTATCAGACTTTCTTGTACTCTAATGACCCAAAATGAAAGATACAAAATGTTGAGATTTGTGTTTATGTTCCGGTCATGCGGGTTTTAAGCTTCGAACTTCCAACAGTGTCTTTGATTCCGTCGGGTTGGTTTTATAAACTAACCAAAGTATACATGATTGATCCTCTGACCGTCGATCTTGTGATTAGCTTCTCGGTCTTATATGAGCTTTGTATCTGAATTTGCGTAGCCTAGGATCTTTAATAATTGATTTGGTCTAGAAACATGTTTTTTCTTAAATTAAGGTTTTCGCTGCATATATCTATACTATTATTTGCACAGTGATTTTTCGCAACGGAACTCCACGGTAAAAAGTTAGAACAAGTTTAAGTTCTTTTAGTTAGATAAATAACTAAAATCTATACTATACTCTTATTAGCGAAGTGATTTTTTGCAACGGAGCTCCCACGTTAAAAGTTATAGTGGTTGATATCGTTTATACCCTTAATGAGTAAGATATATAATTTCATACAAAATAAAAACGAGTTTAAGTTCTTTTAATTAGATAAATAACTAAAATTAATAATAATCATAAGAATTATCCAAAATTTCAATAATATGCTTTTAACAAGATAATTGTGATAAATATTGTATTGTTATCTGAAAATATATTTTAATAAAAAAAAAATAAAAATAAAAACAATAGAAAATACATGACGGAATATTAATCAATTAAATTTCTTAATTTTATACAACTAAAAAGAAAATAATATTTGATTTTACTATTTATTTTTAATAGTAAATA
>JABAYD010062758.1:211-12178 GCA_014822095.1 Diplotaxis tenuifolia
TACGGCTAGGTTTTTATTTTTTCGTTACTTATAACATATAGAACATAAGTAGTATATTATTATGAAAGTTTCATGAAAAAAAAACGTACCAATTTTTGTCAAATTAGCTTCAAAAACCGCAAATGAAGCTTGAAGAGGGAGAAGCAAATTCGCAGGTTGTTGGGGAAATGGGAGCAGCTGTAAGAAAAGGGGACAAGAGGACATGTGTCGGCAGAAGAGAGGTGGATGGGGTGTTAGGTTACACAATAACTATCTGATTTATGTGAGGTGAGGAGACCACTTTTTTTATTTAAAAATTAGACCCGTGGGGTCTGCCTCCCAAATAAAATAACATTAAATTGTTGAGAGTAATAGTGAGAAAGGAAATATAGATGATTAGTTGGAAAAAGAGTGGGGTAATGAGAATAGAAAATTTCAAAATGGGTTAACCTAGAATACTTTCTATTTTGAAGACTTATAGAACACACAAAATGTGGTGAGTTGCAGCTGGATTCCGTGTTAAGATGTACTTATGTCTTAATTATTAGTATTAGTTTTAATCCAAAACTAAAGTACTCTTCTTTTGTCCCAACCAGGCCATTACTTAGTTACGACTTTTAGCCCCGGTGACCATATCCTTATTATTATGTTATGTCGGCGTCCGAATCCTTTGACTCTGTATAGGAAAACAATATAATGCAATACAGTCTCCGATCCACTTCGGCCCATTACAATTCTACTACTCCCATTACTTGTCGTTGTATATACTAACGTTACTCTTGAGTGTTCTTGGACCAACTTTTGTGATAGCATGAAATACAAGATAGGTCTGATCACGAATCCACAAAACACACCAGGCCCGTAGGTTATTGCAACTGCTACTCAGTTGAACAACTATTCCTCTGATTCCAACACTTCCTCTTGTTGATATGTTACAGGAAGCGAGACATGTTTTTTCCCACAGATTTCTTCGAGACCAAAGATTCTAGGGTTGTCGGAGAATAAATAACACATTTGTCTTTTGAAACTGCGTGCCTCGTGGCACTGGACCTTCAAGAAAGTTACTAGAGAAGTTCATCTATGACAGAGAGGAGAGCTCACCGGACACGTTGCGATGATACAATAGCCCTTTGATCTTAGGATGAGAACATGAAATGATGGTGAGTCATTTCCTGTGAATTCATCACATGACTTCCTGCATATTTGCTTAGTTATTTTCCAAATTCACGAAAGCATCATCAATTCATGGGTTTACTTTTTTTTTATGAACACAATCGCAGCTTAGTTTGATTTCTGGATACTCATTAAGATTGTCCATCCAAGCCAGTGGCGGAGGCAACACGTAAATGTAGGAGGGTCAATTCATGATTAATATACATTATAGGGTCAATTAACCAAATTTATAGGGTCAATTAACAAAATTTACCAATATTTTCAAGTCTTTTACAGAAATATACATGTATATTTTTCAAAAATCAAAAATTCACCAGTGTCAATTGACCCCTTGCCAACACACCGGCTCCGCCACTGATCCAAGCAATGTATCTATTAAACCAAAATGGCCTACGTTTTAACAATTGTGATTGATCAGGACATAAATTGAAAAACTGATGTAGATTGAGCTAATAACGTAAGAACTGATGACATAAATATGCTACGAGTCCTTCAACAAAACATTGTATGAAGAGAGAAATACATGTATATCGAAATGAAACATTACTGACACTTGCCACTTGCTCTATGGAATATGCAATTCATAAATCATTCATATTATATTGATTTATTCTTCATCTTATGCTTGTCTACGGTATAAGTTGTGTGGCTCAAGCAGACAACCAGTGACAATGATGCACCTTGTAGACCTTCTTGGAATCTTTTTGATTTTCTTAATGATGTCATCACCGAAACTCCCTCTTAAAGTCAGTTTCTTCAGGACAGCGCAGTTCCTCAAAAAGAAAATTGCTAATTCCTTCTGGCTTGATGTTTTTGTTGTGCCTCGTGTCATAATTAGCTCAACATACTTGAGAGATGATACGAAACACGGCGGCACAGAGCAGAGTTTGATTGGCAATACCTCTTTTTCGAACTCAAATTCCTGATAATTCCCCCAAAACAAAAAGATAGTTAAGTTTTATGGAATATGCATAACTATTACATACAAGAACAATAAGACTCACCAGTACGAGTTTGTGTAGATTAGGGCAGCAACAAAGAAAGGTTGGCAGCAATGCCCAAAACGAGTCAACGAAAGAAGCACATAACCAAGTCAAGTTAAAGAACTGAGGTAACCGTTCCAATTTTGAGTAATCATGGACGACCTGTGTTACAATATAAAAAAAGTGTAATGATAATCATGCATTTTTGTATTAGGTATATACTGATACTGAATCAACATCATGAGTGTGAGTATTATAAGAGATCTCCATGCGGCAGACTGTGGATATCTTGGTGAGGAAATTACGGATCATAGTGCTCTTGGAATAATCATTAAGGCCCATTGATGTATAACCATTCTCCCCATCAAAGTTAACATCGATGTCTACCAATGGATAGGGAGCAATACTGTGAATGATGACGCTTCCAGATAAGTGATCACGGAGACTCATATGCTCAAGTCTTGGAGCATCTATTTCCACAATATGATCTTCCAAAAGTCCAACATGGTATGAGTCAATCCATAGTGTTAAACTTTTTAAAGACTTGGAGCGCACACACATAATTCCAAGAGGCTCAAAAACATCCCTGATTATGGTTAATTTTTCAAGAACCGGGCAGCTAGTTATAAGCGTCTCAAGGCTGGATTTTCCTTTGATCAGCCTTTTGTCATACCATACTTTATCTAAATGCATAACCTTGACACAAGGCAGGGAAACAACAAACTCTAGTTCCGAGTTACTCACGGTCACGGCTACGTTGTTGAGACTTAAGCTGGCCAAGGCATTGCATGAATATAGCGAAAGAGGCATACAGATTAGGTCATTATAATTTGACCTAACCTGAAAATCTAGATGACAAACTCTACGCCCAACCAAAGCATCTATCCAAGATGCCAAAAAAATATCGTCATCAACAAAATCCTCATAAGAAAGATCAACTTGAAACAATTCAAGGATAGATTTTCTTCAGATTTAAGAAACCTATCAATGAACTTCATAAAACTAGAAACATCATAATCGAACTGGAGTGAGTCCAAGTCGAAAACAGGGACATGTAACCAGAGATTCCTCCAATGTGTCTACAGAAGGCTGGTTCGAACTGAATCTTTTGTCGAGAGAAAAGAGAGTATGTGAAAAAGCAATGGATCTGGTAGATCGTTTATCTCTGAGTTGCTTTGCTTCTTTCTGGCTAACCTTGTCTCCATTTGTTAACCCCCTCTGCTAAACCCTAAATTTCACAAGACTTTTGTTTTTTTTTTCTCTCTTTTCTTAAAGCCAGACCATGTTTATCCCATGGATCCTTAATGAATTTCTTAATGATTATTTAAATATATAAGTGTACATTAGTGGACTTAAGAACTGTGTTAAGAAACTGTTCGATTTTGTATCTACAATGGTAGTTTCTTAAGGGTTTTTTAAAAAAAAAAACATAAGTTGAAAAACAGAACAAGAAAACTAGAGGAAAACATAGGTTGAAACATAGAGGAATTAAACATAGATAAAATATTTTTATTTTATGTTATCAATCTTCATATTGTATTTAAATGATTCATTGATTCAAGAGAAGATGTTCGATCGGTGGTGGGTTTCTACGAGACCAGAAGGAGGAGACGCCGTCTGGATCGCGATAGCCGTCGTCCTTGCTGGTGAGTTTTGATCGGTGGTGGTTTCGATCGGTGACGGAGAAGACGAGAACCACGACGGAGGATGGTGGTGGAGGCTCGGTCGTGGGTTTCGATCGTTCGTCGGTTCGCTCCTTCTTCTTCGTTGATGAGAGAACGAGAGAGGAGAGAAGAAAAGGAAACAGAAAAAAATAACATTGCTTGATATGTTGACACGTGGATCTAAGACCTCCCTTATTACCGATCACCAAAATCCCAAAGTAAGGACCGATAATTACCTTTTTCTTTTGTTTTGATTTAATTAATTTATTTATTTTTGCTAAGGATCCCATTAAGGACCAGGGATAAACATGGTCTCAACGTCTCCAACTCTAAATCTTGCCACGTATTCTCGTCTGTTATTATTCCATCTCTCAATTTGGGTTAAGCAATTGGGCTTTTCTTTCTTTCGTTGGCCCACTACGATATATTTTTTCCTCACAATTTTTTTTTCTTTTACGTATAGTAAATATGCTGAAATCACCCACCATCCAGTGGTAATAAGCAGACTTTTAATCAACATTTCAGTCGCATTCTAAAATGATCTTCTTGTAACCCCAAAAAAAAAACAATACATTGTACTGCTGCCAATAAGGCCATGCTTTACGCTTCAAGTGTTGATATTGAGTAGCCTAAATAAGACATTGCCCAATATTTAACTACACCATTTGAGTCTTGAAAAACTGAAGTAGACTGAGCTAATAACTTGAGAACTGATGAGATACATATTCTATTACGAGTAAACAATAACGTTGTATGAAGAGAAATACATGAAAATAACTGCATTTCTAACACTCGCCCCTTGGCTCTTTGGAAATATGTAATTCACAAATCATTTATCCTATATTGATTCAAAATATTCACATAACACCCAACTTATATTAAATTAAGGTTAATAGAGTCTGGTCGAGAGTAGACTATTAAAGAAGGCAAACTTAGAGCTTGATAACATCTAGGTAGAACCTAGGAAACCTGAAGCCATGCCCACCCATACAAAAACAAAAAAAAGCTAAAATAGTCTTTCTTACACTGGATTACTACTCCTATATAAGTTGGATTCATTCTTCATCTTGTCTACGGCATATAAGTTGTGGCTCAGCCAGTGACAATGATGCACCTCGTAGACCTTCTTGGAATCTTTTTGATTTTCTTAATGATGTCACTACCGAAACTCCCCCTTAAAGTCAGTTTCTTCAGGACAGAGCAGTTCCTCAGAAAGTATTTTGCTAATTCCATCTGGTTTAATGTTTTTGCTGGACCTGGTGTCGCAATCTCAACATACTCGAGAGATGATGCGTAACACGGCGGCACAGAGGGGAGTTTGATTCGCGATGTCTCTTTATCAAACTCAAATTCCTGATAATTAATTAATATGACCCCCAATTAAACAAAGAGATAGTCATAGTGTTATGGGATATGAAAAATTTACAAGCAAATATGTAATAAAACTCACCAGGAAGAGTGTGTGCAGATTCGGGCAGCAACCAAGAAAGGTTGGGAGCAATTTCCAAAACAAGTCAACAAAAGAAGCAGATAACCAAGTCAAGTTAGAGAACTGAGGCAACGGTTCCAGTTTTGAGTATTCATGGATGACCTGTGTTACAAAATTGTAATGATAAATGTCACACACAATCATAATCAGTATGCCATTATTGAATCAAACATCATGAGTGTGCGTACGTATACCTGCAGAGTAACAGAAGAGATCTCCATGTGACAAACTGTGGATATCTTGGTGAGGAAATTACGGATCATAGTCCACTTGGACTCATCATAATCATCCTCATCATCATCATCTTGGTCCAGTGATGCATCCTCCCCATCAAAGTTAACATCGATGTTCACCGATGCATAGGGAGCAATGCTATGTATAACGATGCTTCCAGATAAGTGATCACATAGACTCGTATGCTCAAGCCTCGGAGCATCGATCTCCACAACATGTTCGCCTTCCAAGAGACCAACGTCGTAATCATCAATCTCTAGAGTGAAACTTTTCAAAGACTTGGACTCTACACGCATGATTTTAACAAGCTCAAAGGGATCCCTTATTACGGTAAGCTTTTCGAGAACAGGGCAGCTAGCTATAAGCATCTCAAGGTTGGACTCGTCACTGTCGCGCGATTCGTCGTACCTTACTCTATCTAAACGCATAACCTTGAGACAAGGCAAGGAAACAACAGACTCTAGGTCCGAGCCACACAAGGCTACGTGGTAGAGAGTTAAGCTAGCTAATGTGTTACATAAATAGAGCGAAATAGGCATGCAAACTAGTTCGTTATCATCTGACTCAACATGAAAATCAAGATGACGAACTCTACGCCTAACCAAAGCATCTATCCATGACTCTAAGATACTGTACTCATCATCATCGTTATCATCAAGATCCTCATAAGAACAGGTCAGCTTGAATCTATTCAAGGCTAGGTTTTCATCAGATTCGAGAAATCTATCGACGAAGTCCGTAAGACTGAAAACTTCATTGTCGAATTGGAGTGAGTCCAAGTCGAAAACAGGGACATGTAACCAGAGATTCCTCCAACGTTTCGACAAAACACTGCTTCCAACTGAATCTTTTGTCGGGAGAAAAGAGAGTATGTGACAAAGCAATGGATCTGGTAAATCGTTTATCTCTGATTTGCGTCTTCTTCTTTCCTCTGTGTTGCTTTGCTTCTCTTTAGCGAACCGTTTCTTCATTACTTATGCCCTCTACTAAACCCTAAATTTCACAGAAGACCTTGGATCAAATCTATATATATCCTAAGTAGAGATTTCTCTCTCGTCTTCTCACTTCGACACAACTCCTTTCCTTAACTTGCCACGTGGTATATTTGGGCCGTATATTTTGTTCTCTCAGGGGCTAATAAACTTTTGTTTAAGATTTTTAGTGGTCCACTGCCTCTCTCTAAGACGAGGAGTACAGTAAAAGTGGGGATGTGACTTGAATTCGGTTGGTTTTGCATAGAATGTAGCATTCAATGTGAAATACAACTACTATATCGGTAGCATAGAAAAACATAACCAAGAAAATGCATCGCCAATATGTTTAGACATTAGAGTAAAAATGCATGGACCGTAGTCAACTTTTGTGTATTATCTCCACCTGAAAACATTGTTTGAAAATTCAAACTATTTTGAAATTATTGTTTTACCTGTCTCCTCTGTTGTTCTTGGGAAGCAATGAATAGTGGAGAGCTGATGGATATTGATATGGTTCTGGTTGATGAACAGGTATGTTAACTTTACTGAATCTGATGTTTCCACATCTCTCTAAGTCTAACCAACTTACGGCATCTCTAAGAGGTCTTTATATCCTTTATGGTTCTTGACATTCCAATTTATGATTTGAAATATGTATATAAGTCTCTCTATCTCTTTTGTGAATTGTGTTATGTTTTCTTTCTCACAGTTGCTTAATTGGTCATACATTATTTATACTTACGGGCAAGGATGTAGGGATGTTAATATGGTACAACCCACCCCATGAATCCATATCCATTTAGATCCATTTAAAAATATGTTTATTAGGGGTATCCATTTTAGACCTAGTAATTTTGCACTAATCCATTTAAACTCATTTAAACTATTGTTGATTTTTATTCTAATTTCATTTTCCCGCCAAAACCGAGAAATTTCATTATTCCGTCAAAACCGAGAAATTTCATTTTTCCGTCAAAATCGAGAAATTACGTTTCCCGCCAAAACCGAAAAATTACGTTTTCCGCCAAAACCGAGAAATTACGTTTTTCCGCCAAAACCTTGAAATTACGTTTTCTCGCCAAATCCGAGAAATTACGTTTTTTTCGCCAAAACCGAAAAATCGTGTTTTTCTGCCAAAACCTAGAAATTACGTTTTCTCGCCAAACCCGAGAAATTATGTTTCTCCGCCAAACCCGAGAAATTTCATTTTCCCGCCAAACCCGAGAAATTACGTTTTTCCCGCCAAACCCGAGAAATTACGTTTTTCCACCAAAACCAAGAAATCATGTTTCCCGCCAAAACCGGAAAAAAATATTTTCTCGGTTTTGGTGATAAAATTATTTTCGGTTTTGGTGAGAAAACTCGATTTTTCAAATTTCAGCGGCAAATCTTGATTTTTCATTTTTGGAGAGAAAATACGATTTTGATTTTAGCAAGAAAAAAATTTTACTTTCGGTTTTGACGAAAATATAAATAGACTCAATTTAAATCATAGAAAAATCATAAATGAATTAAACGCCTCCATTTATTTTAGTCAATACCCATTTAATAAATGGGTGTTAATAGAATTATCCATTTAAAACCCGACTAGCTGGTCTAAATGGGCATTTATTTTTTGAGAATCCATTAAAAACTCACGAAATAAAACCGATCTTGAACATCCCTACAAGGATGTATCATATGTGGAAGAAGCAAGCGTGTTGTGGAAAGTGTAAAAAGAAGAAAAAAAAACATGCAATACAAAATTAGAAACAAACATAAATGAGTCTTTTGGAGAAGAGACTTGGAAAAATCAGTACAAACACGAACAAGAAGACTGCACGAGATGAACTTAGCGACCACCTACAGTGACTGAATTTTCTTGGACCAAACTTTTCAGCAAACCACTCTTGACCGTGTGAAGTAAAGAAGATATGTCCGATCACCATTCCACAGAATACACCAGGTCCGTAGGCTATTGCAGCTGCTACCCAGCTGAACATATGTTCTTATGATTCTGACGATTCCTTGCGTTGCTGTGGTGTCGGATTCGATCTATGTCCTTCTTGACATATATCTTCGAGAGCATAGAGTCCAGGGTTATCTGAGAATGAAGAACATTTCTGCCTTTGAAACTGTGTGCCTCTTGGAACTGGACCTTGGAGAAGGTTATGAGAGAAGTTCATGTATGACAAAAACGAGAGTTTACCAAGATCTTGTGGGATCTCACCAGACAGCTTATTACTCGAGAGGTCTAACGCCTCGAGATTTGCCAAATTCGCCAAGCATCGTGGGATGTTGCTAGTGAAGGCGTTACCTGAAAAGTTGAGAAGACGCAGTTCCATCAATAAGCACAAAGATTCAGGGATTTTGCCAGAAATTTTGTTTCCGGAAAAATCGAATGGCTCTGAAGTCTCTTCGGATACGCAGAAACCTTGTATCCACTCCTTTATTCACCATTTCCATTGACCGATAGTTTAACAGGTCGCTGGAATAATAACGCAGGAAATTTGCCATGTAAGCTCCTTCGGTGAATATGGTCATTTCACGCCACGTAGAAAAATAGTGAGATGGCAGAGTTCCAGTGAAGTCATTATGTGAAACATCGATGATTCTTAGACTCTGAAACCCCATGGTCATGTTGCGATCATACAACTGCCCATAGAACTCGTTTGACTTGAGGATGAGAACATGTAATAACGGTAGAGACCCTAACCATGATGGAAACTTGTCCTTCATTTTATTGCTTTCCATATTCAGAAATTGCAGAGCTGTGCAATTAATCAACGACTTTGGAAAAATTCCATGCAGCTGGTTGTGGCTAACATCCAATGACTCTAATTTGGTAGCGTTACCAAATATATGTGGAACAGTTCCAGTGAAACTATTATTACTCAGATTCAGCTCCGTGAGAGAAACAATAGAATTCCTTAAACATGGAGGAATCGACCCGTTGAAATGATTGTTGGACATATCTAATAGGCTTAACCTCTTAAGCTTGCAGATCCACTGGGGAAATGGCCCTTGGAATGAATTTGAACTCAGATCCAACATTTGGATCAGTGTCTCTTGTGAAGAGTTCTCAAAACTGCTGAATAAGTTGTGAGAAAGAATCATTGTCGTGAATCTCCATACGAAACTTGGTACTTCACCTTTCAACTTGTTGTTGGAAAGTTTTGAATCTGTGAGGTTGACTAACTTTAATATTGATCTAGGGAGTGGCCCAGTGAAGTTGTTGTAGGTAAGATCTAACTCAACGAGGTTGATAAACTCAGATATAGATTCCGGGATTGAGCCATCGAATCTGTTACGGGAAAGGCCTAGATACTGAAGCTCAGATATTGAAGATGTATTTGCAAATTCTATAGGTCCAGTGAAGTGGTTTCTTTCCAAATCAACCAATTGCAACGAAGGATTCGAGAAGAGGGATTTAGGGAACGGTCCATGAAGTGAGTTTTCACTAACTAGGAAATGCTCCAAGTTGTGAAATCCACTCATGTTAGGTGGAAGGATAGATGAGAAGTTATTATAGTAAAGACTAATATCGGAAAGCGTGGTTAAATTGGCTAATAAAATAGGAATATTGCCACTCAGGCTGTTTTGGTATAGCTGCATGACACTTAACTCGAAGGAATCTCTCCTACGAGATGGTTACCCCCAAGGTGAAGCTCTCTTAGATTTTTTAGATAACCTATTGAAGTTGGAATCTCACCAACCAAATCATTAGCAGAAAGGTCAAGAAATGTGAGACGAGAAAGGTGGAAGAAGGAATCATTTCTGTGAGATGGTTATACTCAACGCTAAAGTATCTTAGATGGCTCAGATTTTCTATTGAAGCTGGGATCTCGCCTACTAGATCTTTATGAGATGAAAAAGGTTTCCTAGTGAAGAAGGGATTTTTCCTTGGAGGTTGCAAGTGCTAAGGTTTAGGTGACGAAGATATTGGAGTTTAAAAAGACTACTAGTAGTTTGCAAAGAGCTGTTGAGAAAAGTGTTATGAAGGTCGAGTGATATCACCTGACCATATTTATCATCGCACCTGACATGTTTCCACAAACAGCAGTCGCCGCTTTCATTCCACCGACTTGGGTCGAACTCATCAATCACAAACTCATTTCTGAATTCCAAAAGAGCATCACTCTGGTCGTGCTGGCAAAGATGAGCGGAGGAGAAGTAAGAGTGGATAAAGAGTGAGAAATAGATGGTAACAATAACATAAAAGCAATAACAATGGCTCCGAGTCATCATATCTCTTTTTTAATTTGTGTTGTAAGTAATGAGTTATGTTGTATGTTTCACTGGTTCTTTATAAGAAGAAGACGAAGAAACAAACCCCCTTATTGGGGCTGTGGCTTAGCAAGACTTGCGTCAACTCGTCGGTTTTGGTAGTTGTCAATCAATTGGGGTGCTACTTGTCTAAGAATATTCCACATAACCCATGAGCTCATTCAATCTTTCCACAATATCCCTTAACGTTTTATTTAAGTTATTATGTTGTTGCCGTACTTCATTCGCTGGAAATTTTTAGATTTTTTTTTTTTGCTAAGTAACTTCAAATTAAAAATATAGACGTTTACAAGTTAGTTGGAAATCTTATAGAAAAAAGACCTTGGCTGAATACATTTCAAGTGCCATTACGAATTATTTATGAAATTTGTTCCAAAAATATTAACTGTATATATTTAATGATCTAATAAAAAAATATTAATGGTACATTCAATGATGTAATAAAGTAATTTTAAAAGTGTATAACTTTATTTTTATATATATTTGACGTCTCTTTTGAAATTATAAACTTTAAATTTAGTAATATATCTAAAAATTAGACTATAATTGATATATTTATTTTTTTAAAATTATTATTTTTATTTTATTTTTAGTTTTGAACTTTGTTTTACCGCTAATAGCATAAGAGCAACTCATACCTACGAAACTACAAAGATATAAGAGAGATAAACCAAAATGAGATGAGAAAAATGCTCTATTAGTAGAATCACGACCACGACGGTCATATACCTCTCCCTTGCGCTATTTTCCATTCCAAATACCAAGATTTTTAGATGAATTATTAAAAGATACAATGGCGGATTTATCCGTAATAAAGACCCAATAGTTGAACATACAGATAATGCCAGCAAAATCCAAATCTTAAGAGATGTATCTATAAAAAGAAGTTTACAAAGGAAAGAAAAAACGAATGTAGCAACTCAACTGATCTTTTGACACCAGCTGGAAAACGAATCCTTCAGAAAAAACCTGTCAAACCTTCAGAAAAAGTATAGGAATTGCAGTTGCAATCAAGGGCCGTGGAAACCAAGGAAGACACGGCTAGAAGTGTTCGACATTTTGACAAAGTCAACTAAAATGCTCACACCATTTTATTTAGAGTTATTCTTGGGTTCACCCGCTGGGGTGAACCTCTAGGTTCACCGTCCAATAGGAATGTGTTATTTCAAATTTGATATCTTTTAAAAAAGGAAACTAAATCTTGT
>JABAYD010062774.1:0-11930 GCA_014822095.1 Diplotaxis tenuifolia
CGACTTTGTTAACCGGCTACATGTAATAATGATTTTTCACATATAAAGTTGCCAAGCTAATGTATATATTTTACCAAAAGAAAGATACAAAAATATGAGGTTAATATAGATAATAGCTCGCTAAGAAAAAAATGCTGGATATGAGATAAATTATCTCGAAATGTGATCTTATCATGTGCTAATGCGGGAGCACTCTTCAACGCGATTAGGGAATAGTGGAAAGAATTAAAATTGCGAGCGATATGGTCACTTAGCCGGATAACATGAAAACCTACAATGTACTCGACCAAAAGTAACTGGTAACAATATAACCGTTGAGGATATATGTACAGATATACAAAATAACGTGTAGACAGATAATGAAGACGTCATACATATAGAAGAGATTCATTGGTAGTTGCAAATCTGATAGAGAAAGAAACATAACAACGCAGTACATAAACATAATAACATAATCCGTCCGCATACCTAGTAGAAAAATAAACAACATACTTGACGTTTCCGTTAAACAACCGGAGAAATCAACATTCACCCTTCTTCCTACACATCTTGGGAAGGACAGACACACAACATTGGGGTGGATTTTCCGTCTCCAACCAGGTTGAAGACAAATGAGTCACCTTCTTTCTTTCTAATATCCACGCAAAAGCTTCTCCATTATTTGCTAATGTAATACAATCCCCCCGACTCTCTAAACCTCAAACTCACTGTGTATGCCTTTCCCTCTTTGTTCACAAGAATAATGGCGTCGCATTGTTAGTTCAAAGCAATAGAACGCGTTGCCCTCACAGGTAGACACTGCACACAACCAGTTCTTCATTATGTAAATATGCTTGACATTTGTTAAACATAGAAACAAAACATATTATTCTCACGAGTCTGTCATGTTTGACATTTGAAGCAGTGATCGTAGCTACGAAACAGTAGTCAAGCAAAACGTCACTGCCGCCTGGAACATAGGAGAGAAAACGTGAAATACCTCTAAAGTTTACAACTAATAATATGGTGAAGGGAGTTACAATCTTACCAATTTCCTGGTGAGAGTCATATGCGTCAACAGAATCCCCGTCCACAGTGTCGCTCACGATAACAGAATCGCTATATTGAATCTCAGTACAGCTAGGACCAACTGGAGTTACATTAAACACCATATTTCCTTCATGTTTGAAGATCAAAATGTCTCCGATCCGAAGGCTATGCGCTGCGATGAAATCATTCCACCCTCGGGTTAGCCTCCTGCCTTCTAATTTTACTTCCCAAGTTTTGTCCGAAAAGTCGGATCTTAGTTTCAACATTGGATCACTTGATCTTCCTTCGACGTGCTTAGCGTAGAAAGCCAATGGTATGGTCTGCGAGGTTAAGTAAAGATAAGCTAATGACCATTTGTGAAATCATTTTGGGTAACACATAGATAGAAGTGGGAGAGTGTACATACGAGTTGAGTTTCAAAACCAGGTAGCAGGTGTTGAAAGAAATGAGGATTTGTGGGTGGAACAAGGTCATCACTCGCCATCTGCAGCACAGTAAATATGTTATTCTCTGAAACAAAAAAATCTGATGAAAAGTAAAATAGGCTTACAAGAACCCCCCTTTCGATTTATATAGGTTAAATCCAAACCGGGAAAATAGATTTTCCATCGAAAATCGTAGAACCGGATGGAAGGAACTGTAGATTCAACAACAAAGATGAGGGAGAGGCGTAAAATAATCCACCGGGATTCAATTTAGCAACCTAATCGGAAACCCCAATATTGATTTCGAGATTGGAGATCGCTCTCTCCCAAATTCATGCGTAATAAATCGTAAATCTGGAACATACTTACCTAAGCTCGGTGAGGAATGATTCGGCGGCTGATTTCGGGGTGATTTTGGGGTGGGTACAAAATCGTTGATAACGAGTGAAACCCTTATTATTTCGAAGTTGGGGAAATGAGTGGTCTCTCTTACAACGTTGTAAACTCCGCCTAGGAAGGGTAGTGATTGGTATAAACTTAACCGGCTAACATTGACCGGAGGTACCCTACACTTGTTAACCGGCACCATTTACATGTATCATTTTTAACCGGCTAATGTAAGTATTTTCGATCTAAGGGTAATAGTTTACATTGTTGTGGATAAGGTTAAGTTATAACAAACTAGGTTAAACAGTTGTTAACCCTATTGTTTAGAAGTGGATGTCCATTAGAGAGGTTATCAGGTTTACTGACCAACTGTACATTTCGGTGTAAACGTTGACGATATACAGTTTTAATTAAAAAAATTTGGCAAATAGCAAAAATAGCTGCTAAGTTGAAGTGTTTAGTCTACCCTTTAACTTCCACGAATTCATATTTACACTAGATTTGATAGTTGTTTTGAGACAACCATGCGTAATTGATTGTACTTTTAACTATTGACACTATAACAAACGACAGTAGGGAGAAACTTTTATTTATCTTTATAAGACGCCTTATCCAAATTTCCTACAAACCCAAGATGGACAGACGTCGAGGTATTTTACATAACACACTACTTATTATGTCTATCCATCACCTCACCTTCATTCGATACAAGTCATCCCCTTGCGTTAAGCTTATCCTCTAATACGTTACTTTGTTACCAATTATATAGGGTTTTTGCAAGTCGCTTTGTTGTGTCCTAGCGCCTTGCACCTGCTGCATGCAATCCTCTACGAAATGACTTAACCTACATCATAACAAATTTATAGAGGAGTTTATGTACGACGGTCATTCAATATATTTAAGGAAGTATTACCAAGTCATGAGAAAAACACTAACCAGTTTCTCTCCACGCGAAAAGTAACGTAGCTTCTTAGGTCTCCCAGGCGGCCTACGAGTAACAGGTGGAGACAAGCGAAGTGAAGAGAAAGCTGATGGCAAGTCTGATACTGATGTATAATCGGTGACAGGGGCTATAGTTACTTCATAAGCACCTCTGAGTGAACTGATATTGTACGCATCTATAACCATAGTCTCCAATTGCACATTTGCCGTTAACGCAGCATAAACAGCGTGTGAACACGGAATTGACAGCATCTGAAATTCAAAGCAAGTACAAGTTAGTGCCCTGATGTCGACATGGAAACTCCCTCCTTTCTTGTTGCGCACTTCGTACTCTTTCTCAGCAATCTCAGCAACATCATACCCACCAGTTAACTCAAAGTTCCTTGTAAGAATCCGCAGAATCCGAGGAATCAAGATGTCACCGTTCTTATTGGCAGCCTCACGCCTTGTTGCAAACCAGGTCATTAGTTTCTCTCTTATGCAATCCAACAACGGGATTATAGGGAACTCCCGTGCCTCTCGCAAGACAGAGTTCCAAGATTCAGCTAAGTTGGTTGTCATGATGTTGAATCTTTTCCCATCAAAGTGGGAGCGAGCCCAATGTTGGAACCCTATGTCAACAAGGTAAGCAGCACAAGCTGGATCCATATGTTTTATCTCCTCAAATGTTTTGTAGAAGTCTTCCAAACGATAGGCACGAGCTGCTTTGGCGGCTAGATATCCTAAGTGTCTTCCCTTGAAGTTGGACCTGATGTTCCGTTTGAGGTGCACCACACAAATACAGTGCCCAGCTTGAAGAAAAACCTGAAAACAAGGAACGTTTTGTCCAGTTAACAATGTGAAATAAATATAGGTTATTATCCCGAAGAATTATCATTGGATATATATATATATATATATATATATATATAACTTGATATATAATTATGTAGAGGTACAAATCATTGTTTAACATTTGAAAACAATTTACCATTGTTAAGTTAACAATGTCAAATAAACATAGTTTATTATCCCAAAGAATGACCATTGGATAAATATATATATAACTAGATATATAATTAAGTAGAGGTACAAATAATTGGTTTACCTTAGAAACGGCCTTAATTCGTATGGAACAAAGACCGAAAGCTGTTTGAAAAACCATTCCCAAGACATATCGTTCTCGCTGTCGACAATCCCAAATCTCAACGGGTAAATCTGGTAATTACCATCTTGTGCAGAAGCAGTAAGTAAACACCCTGCATATTTCCCTTTCAAGTGTGTTTCGTCAACAACTACCACTTTCCGCATAAACGGATATCCTCTAACGCAGGCTCCCATGGCTACAAACATATATTTGAAACGGTTCAACCCCTCCTCATTGGTTTCCGTTTTTAAGTCTGCCACCGTCCCCGGATTAGCGGCTACAAGCGCATTAAGGTAATAGGGTAGGTTTACGTATGAAGCATTGCACGACCCGTGACTGTTATCCACCGCAAGATCCCGGGATCTCCATGCTTTCCAGTAGGAGATACTGACGTTGTGGTCACCCCTCATCATTCTTCTGATTTCCCTTGGTTTGGGTCCTCCACCAACACCACCAAATTTGGTTTTCATTAATTCTCCAACCACTGCTGCGGTCGCCTGATTTTTGTAACCCGCCCGCACACTGATTGAACAACTATGAGCGCTGACGAGCCTTCTCACTTCAAAAATATCACAATCTTTCAGTCGGGCAGCATAAACACGCCACAGACAAGATGATCCCTGGCAGACAAGGATCATCAACCTCTGGTCTGATTTTGGACATCTGAAGCAAAACTTGTTGTCAATCGCGTACAACGCCATGTGTTGCTTGAAAGCCTCCTTATTTGGAAACAACATCCCGACCGCAAGTTGAAGCCCGTGCTCACCTATCTCTCTTGTCAATGAGTAAAATATCACTTTTAATATTTACATTTCTTTTCGTATGGTTTGTACGACAGTTGCGTAACAAACCCTTCCTAATACGCAGTTAAGGAAAGCCCCAATAACCACCTTTACAAATCAATCCCACACTCGAACCTTAGGCTTATCATTTTTAAGTTGAACAATGTGAACAACAATTTTGGGAGTTAACTAGATATGGAAATGATAGTCATTATTAGTAAGCGTTTTCAAAGGAAACATCAGCATAGCTTTCATTCATAGCGACGTGGTTACAGACACTTTTGAGGGCCGAAAACAATCCACCCACCCCCAACACATTACAAGATAACTTCAATTCACTGCAACCCTACATCAGATACGACCAAACCACTTAGCCGACCAACGTTAGGACCTAAACGGTTACTAAAAAGTTTAACCACAGACAAACTTTGTTTCTGGCTAAACTTTAGGTTAACCGTCTAACAAAAACACCCCCATATTACCCTTAACAAACGTTAAACTTCATTATATATTACAAACTCCTAATTAGTTCGACCCATCCTTAATGAGACCCGGAATCGTTGGAGAGCGGGAAGCAGAGTCTCCGGACACATCTACGAGTGTCTGGCTAAGACAGAGGGACGGTATGGGCGCTTGAGGAAAGGAATCTGTTCACAAGTAAATAATAAGTTAACACCCATATTTTCCAAATAAGTGGTATTGGACCGTTAACAATACATTTACTATACATAATTTCGTTTAGGCGAGCAATACTAACCTTCATTCTGATGAGAACCATCAATTCCACATGTAGCCTTGGAGTTAACTTCTCCAACATCCCCGCCTTGGGTTGAAGATCGTGATACAACCCGAGAAGTCCCAATCGCAGTAGAGCCAACAGAAGACTCTGCTTTTTTCTCAGCATCCGTCACATCCCCACATTTATATTTCGCCTGTGACTCTTGCACTATATCCTCCAAGTTTAAATCCTCAGCTGCTCTGGTTTTAGCCTCCTCCTCCATAACATATGTCCAGAAATCACTCTCATCTGCCTCTGGTCCAGGATCCCTCTGTCTAGGTAAAAACCCAGGATAGTTCTGGACGTCTACACCCATGTCCCACAATGCAGATGGTGCTTGTGAGGCATTGTTTGGAACAATTTGATCATCAGCTGCAGAGGTGTTGCTAGGGCCTCCTAATCATCAAAAAAACAAGGTCGATACATTACGGGTGGAAACAATACCTTCACAGCACAACTATATGTTAAACCTCCCAACAATTATACTACGAAGCCAAGGTTAAATAGTTTTTTTCTTAAAACGAGAAGCAGCCTTTGTTACTTGTAACCAGCTTATCAATTTCTTAGATTTATAATGTACAAATATAAAGCGACTTACCAACATCAAATTCCCTTTGACTCGGTTGTGGTCCAAAGTTATGCACACCAATCATGTCATCATCATCATCAAGGCATATAACATCAATACCACGCCTTACACCACTAACTGTCTGCAAACCTCAACCCCTTTCGACATGGCCCATCTCCAGTGCAACTCGGTAGAGTAGTTGCATCTTCTCTTCACCAAATATCTCCCTCATCACACTCTCACTTGTGATGAGACGTTCTCCGAAAACCAAACCTGTGATCAACATAAATTAATACCAGTCTACTGAATAACATATTACTTTCTCATTTATTTACCGACACATTTAAGGGTGGTTACATAACGAACCTTCATATCTGGAGCGAGCAGTTTCATCCCCCGTACCATCCACGACATAGGTTGTTAATCCTATTGTGAAGTTAGTACGGCGGAGAAAGTTGTACTCAGCAACACTCCTCGCACTAATGGTCACAAGCAAATTAATCTCCGTCGCCCATGGCCTTTCCATCAACAAAGTGTGCAGCTGCTGAGATGTTGATATAGTCAGAGGAGGGATGATTCCACTAGGAAAAAGCATCCATTCAGGCAGCCCGTAAGTTATGACCACAGGTTATCCCTCCCCTATACCATATTGCTCCCTTATTGCACCTTGGACGATGTCATAATTGGCAGCATCTTCAACATACATCGTCCAGGGGAAGTCACCAGGGGCGGGTAGGAAATGCCAGTGGTCAGTCCGGTTTTTCTTCCAATTTCCAAGAAACACACGATACAGTCTCCCCATCTACAGTGTCGAAAGGCAACATGTTAACTCTTTTCCATCAAACATAAGTTCCTCTACTTCAGGCTTTAGTATATAAAACAAGAAGAGCACTTCAAACAAAAACAATACAACAAAGTTATACATTAATGACAAATTTAAACAACCAAAACCGTGAGGACAACGACTGTAACAGAAAACCTTTACCATTAATGATGAACCTTACACAAAGACGACACCATAAATGAACGATTTTTAGGATTGGATGAAATTATTTCTGATATAAGGTTTGAGGAAGACTTACAGTTGCGAATCACGCTTTGGTCGACCAATATTTGTAAAATACCTCCACTTTCTCTCTCGCTTTTTCATCTGTAAAATGAGCCGTTCCTTCCGTTTTATAGACTCTCCAAGGGTCAAGAACTGTACATACCTATATTTACACAATTTCTGTAAATAGAGGAGGAAAATCTTTCTTCTTGATACAGTTTTGGCATGCGCCGAATGAATCAGAAAATATGTGGAGAGGAACTAAGCTCAAGTTGTCACTGTTGTTTTTTGGTTTACCGATGAGATATGCTAAAATCTTATAATATCTCCACAAAATCTCCATAAAATCGCTGCTTAATCTAATTATTTTCCACACACCTACGAACCTATAGAGAGAGAGACCGACAGAGACTCAAAACGCAAGAGGGAGGGACCTTTTCGTCTTTCACCCATACCCATCGAAACCCAAGTTTTCCAACCCTTTACTGTTATTGGGGAACACTTAATTTGGGCTTCTTTTGTGGTTTTTAAGCTAATTTGCCCTTGATAATTTTAGGTATTTCAGTTTTTTTTTTAAACCCATATAATCATGGGATGAGGTGGTTCGTTAAATAGTCCTCATCATGTAAATCATATTGACCTAAGTCCATAAGCCAAAGCAAATGTGTAAGTTTCTAGTTGTGGATCGAATATAGGAAGCCACCAATCACAGAGCTTCAATCCGTGCTTCCAACCAGTAGACTGTAGACCCCAATCGATGAGTTCAAATTTGAGATATTTGTATTAAAAAATTGAGTGATATTGGTTTCTTACGAAAAGTTGGCCTGGTCAATTGTCCAGAAAGATAACTAATGTTACTGTATTATGGCTTCAATATTTGACTCTGGAGAAGTTTTTGAGTACTTTGTTCAAGTAATATAATAGTGTTTGTTTGGTATGGGGGGAAATATCATAAAAGATCTTTCAGCAATGCCTTTTTCTCTGGAACACATCTTTCACCAATGCCTAAACACATTCTCATTACGTTCTATAGACGTTCCTTGATTCCTAACTAACTTAACATGATTTCTTCTCACTTAGTACGCTGTTGTCTCATTGGTCATTCTGCCACATGTCCAAATCACAACGCAAAGAGAGGACCATATATACAAAAAAAAAGAAGATAAATGTTGAAATTGGACTTAAGAAAGTAGGAACATGACTGGGTATGTTTTGGCACATGCAAATGAAACAATAGGCAAAATGGGCGAATGTCACATTCAGAATTTTATCTTTTGACAAAATTGCTGATTCAAAATAAGTCTTGAAGGTTTGAAACACATACTTGAAATGAATCACCAAGCAGAATAAGAAAAGAGAGCAAACTGTATTCTAATTTTTTGAAATGGAGCCTTTAACAAAGACAAACCAATGGAAGGAAGCCATTAACAAATACTCAATATTTGAAAACTGAAATATCTCATGCCTTTGTAGATAAAGTTAAAATAAATAACTTGATTTTGATTTGCTTTTCCTAGCATAATTTTGAGTTTAGCTGTTATATAAATTTTGTGTAGCAGATTGGATGTCTTTTCACTTGATATTCAGTCTAGTTCTGAAATGAATACGAATTATATAGATATATGTTGATCCGTAACGCGAATGTATCACAGCTATCATAGAGAACCATATATAACATATGCTCTTTACCCACATCTACCAATATAGGCAACGAACACACACTAACACAATATTGGCAATGTATAACTATAAGTAAAATGAAAATGACGCTATAAACAGAACAACAAATGTAAGGAAGAAAGTCACAAATACTCGATTCTGAAAACTGAAATATCTCATGCGTTTGTAGATAAAATAAAATAAATAACTTGATTTTGATGTGCTTTCCCTAACATAATTATGAGTTTAGTTGTTTTATAAATTTTGTGTAGCAGATGAGATGTCTTTTCACTTGATATTCAGTCTAGTGCTGAAATGAATATGAACTATATAGATATGTTGATCCGTAACGGAATGTATCACAGCTATCACATACAAAACCATATAACATATGCTCTTTACCCACCTCTACCTATATAGGCAACGAAACACACTAAAGCAATATTGGCAAATGTATAACCATAAGTAAAATGAAAAAGACTCTATATCAACAATATAACAATGTCAATTATGTTCTTACTTTCTCAAAAAAAAAACAATATAACAATAGTATTTTACATAATGTATTATTGAGGAATAAGAACCACATTTATTTATGATGTTATATAAAAAATTCAGCGTGAGATCAAGCAACGATTATGTAACCCACCAGAAGCTGAAGCAGCTCGCCTAGCTTGCTCTACGAGAGCTGCACGTGCCGACGTGATTCCGGCAGGGACTAGACACGTGTCAAACGTTGAACAATCAATCCAATCCTTAAGAAGCTCTTCTTGTCCCCATATGTCCGGTATCCAAACACTTCCGGCCATCTCTCTCCCTGTGTCCCCTCTCTCTTCTTCTTGATTCCGTTTAGCTTTCTCTTCGGGCAAAGCTTGATCATCTTTCTTGTCGGTAACAGAAGAAGCCTCCTTGGGCGGAGAACTTGGTTCTTGTTCGGTTTGGTCGGAAGGAGGTTGAGATGGAACGATCGGGTGGGCCATTGGAGACGTCGTATCGTCGATGATGTTCGCCATGGTTGAACAAAGTGAAGCAGATTCAGATTCTTGGGAGAAGCAAAAGTGTTTTTTTTTGAAGAGAGATGTGTGTGTTTGTGTGTTAGAGATTCGGTGTTGATATTATGTAGGGTTGTCTTAAGAAAGACAATCGGGTGGGAGTGTGGGTTACACGTCGACGTAAGCTTAATGCTTGGTGAATTTCTCTTTTGTTCGCTTTTGTTTTTTGTATGGTAAGTGACAACTTTACGTGTCTTTGTAGATTGGTTTGCTTTGGCTCTTAATTTTTTTGGGGTTTAAATAAACAAATAACCAATATGATGTTTTAAGAATGATTGATTAGATATTTATATTCCTATTAAATATATATATCCCCTACATCTTGATTTTTTTGCATGTGATCAAGTCTTGATAATTGGGGTTAAGTAATTTGTTAGGCGAGACTCTCAATTAGGTTTCTCATAAGAACATAGGATTTGCTTATACATTTTGTGTCAACAGACTAACAGAGCATATGATATCAATGTAGCATCATATAATATTTTCATTTTTAAACATAGTTATTTACCTTCAAAATGGACTATATGTAAAGAGATTCAGGTTCTCAGATGTTAATATTTCTGGGGTCATGATTCGTGAATATTTGGTACTTATGGGTAGAATATAAGAAAGCATTCAAAGCGGTTGGATTTTTTTTGGGAGGAACATGAGGCTGATGTTGATTTAAGATTTATATTCCAATGAAATATGTTTAGGTGGGGATACGTTGGAATTAAATGATCCTGATAATGAAACACACAAAAATCTTTCGAAACATTTTAATCAATTACAGGAATAAACTCTTTATATCCACGCAAACCAAATAATATTTACATTGTGTTTAACATAATAAAGAGGTCACACTTGGAGAGGAGCAAGTGGGTCAGTGGTCGCACCACCTCTCTTGCCATCTAATTAGAGGAACTACTAAGCCATTGTACCACAGATAAAATACACCAACAGTGTGTTGAACTATTAATTTAGTGTTTGGAATTGGTTCTATTAAGCACTAGTTCGATTTTTGTTGGGAATAATATTTTACGCTATATCATCAGTATTAATGCCGACTGGTCCTAAGGGGGGAGATTAGGACATTTGCCCAAACTCATCTTTACAAAAAAATAAAGAGGTTGGAATTTGAAAATACATTCTCATGATTTATTTATCTTTTTGATAAAAAAAAGTTGATGAAATTTCAAATTTATTGATCAATAAAAAAGGTATTTACAAAGAATAAGGCTAAAATATGTTGTTCTCTAACTTACTATATGGAATATGCTATCCCTGATCAAAAACTTCAAACCATCTCTTTATTAGTCCGTTGAGTTTGTGGTCAGTTTTGTACCAAAGAGAAGAGATCCTGTTCTTCATGGTCTGCTGACTATGGATATCATCTGCTCGGTCCCTTGTAGCCCTTGCTGGTGCCTTCTAGTATTTCTCTCACGCCATACACGATGGTGATTAATTTGATATTTGTCCATATCTTTACATTTGGTTAAGGATAACCTAGACGGCTAGACTATAGAGTAATATATGAAATAGAGTAATATATGAAATGTGTTGTATACTTGTATCCTTCTACGGAAAGCAAATAGGTACCAGCATATAATACATGTGTGTCCATATGTCATACATATGTGACTGTCTGATGTAGATGTATAATTTATTGGGATGGAATATTATGTATCGTGCGTGATTCGATAGGGAGATCGAAAATATATTTAGTGCAGACGTTAACATTTAACCACACTTTGATTGTATATGGTCCTCTCGCTTCGATATTTTCTATAGCAAAGTACTTCAACGTTTTAAAGTACTCTGATAAACAAAATATAGTCTTTAATTAAATGATAGGTTTTGTCGATCATCGACATGTTTCAGCAACCAAATCGCTGCTCAAATGACATATTTTCAAAATCTAAAAAACGAATATTTATTTGAATTTTCACAAAGTTTTATTCAAATTATTGAAACGTGTCGGTGTGAACCAATATACAAAACAATATTGTTTTGGTTGATGTCCGCTAATTAACTAAAACTACAATGTTGACAGCTAATTAACTACAACAGCACATATCGCTGAATTAAACATCAGTCCAGGCACACCTCTTCTTGCCTTCCGTTAAAAAAATATTGGATTTGAGTTTTTTTTTTT
>JABAYD010062852.1:0-14726 GCA_014822095.1 Diplotaxis tenuifolia
TGCTTGATGTATAAAGGTCTCCAGCCCTTCGAGATATTCTCTCGTCACTCTCCCGTTAGCATCTCTATGCAAATACATCCACCTTCGCAACTCGAAAATATTTCCGGAACTCGACATTTTTTTCTTTCACGTTTTTTTTGGTGTGTTTAAAATGATGTTGTAGCGTTCATATTTATAGGAAGTTTATGAACCTGGTTGTTAACATTTACTAGGAATTTACGACGAATATGGTTAGGTAGTTCAAATTTTGCTTGGAAATTACGACGAAATATTTAGTTAGGTACCCGAAAAAAAACGTGTACAATTGCATAGTTCTAATTGTCGTAATTTCGTCGCGAAATCATCGTAAAAAGATTCATCATAAATTAGACGCAAGTTTTACGAGGAAAGTACGAGGAAACTGTTTCCTCGTAAAATTCACGCTATGTTGCGACGTTTTTACGACGAAATAATTTTGTCGTGACTTTACGATAAAAATGCGTGGAAATGTATTTTCCTCGTAATTTTCTCATAATGACGACGTTATTTTACGAGGACTATATTTCCTCGTTAATTTTTCTCACTAAATGTGTGTTTTATTGTAGTGATTGTCCCAGAGGGTTCAGAACAAACTAATGGATGTGTATGAAATCTTTCATTGCGACGGCTTATTGTTATGCATATTCCCAAAGACCACTCCACGCTCGTAGTTTGGAACCCATATTAGGAGGCAAACAGGTGGATCGAGCATACACATAATTACCACTTAATGGACAAGTATACGTATGCTCTAGGATACGACAACAGCAGCAATAATTCCCACAAAAGTCTTGAGATTTATTGATTTTCCCACTTCTTTGTTGAGTTCAAAATTTACGACTTCAGTTCTCATTCATGGAGGATGCTTGATCTCCTTTCTCGAGACTAGTTGATAAGATATGGTAGACCTGGCCTATCTTTAAAGGGAAAACTAGATTCTGGCGGGTATATGTTCTATTTTTATTTTTTTTTGAGAAACTTAATTTTATATTTGTGTTTTTTATAATCATATTTGTGTTTATATTTATTGAATTAAATATAATTTTTGGTAATTATATTAAATATGTCAAGTTGCATAACTTACAATTGGACCATATGCATTTCATACGTTATTTCAAACTTTGTTCCTAAAATTTACAACATATTATATTTTCTCAGTAGTTATCAAACTATAACAATTATAATTGTTGACAGAAAGGTAATTGCTTATATTAACTAATCTGTAGGAAGAAAGCGCATGATATTTTAGAGAACATTTTATGATATAAAATTCTATTAACAAATTTAACTTTTGTTGTTAATTTATAAGAATCTTTTTTATTTAAAATATTTTTTTATTAAAATCACTGATTTTAAACTCAATTCGGATCCGTGGTCGAACCAATAAACCCATTGACTCCATATGTAATACAGTTTGGATTTTTAAAATTATCCATTAGTTAAAGACTTGACAAAACCCGTAAAACCGATAAAATCAAAGGCTATATGTTGAACCAATGGGTGATCGATATGTAATACAATTTTATTTAAAATTTAAAAATTTGAGTTAATGTTTGAATTAGATATTTTAAATAATTCTTAATTTTAATATTAGTGTATTATTTTTTATATGTGTAACTCCAGCGCATTATAAAATAATTTTAAATTATCTTGTTATGTAAAATGAAAAAAAAAACTGACTTTAAAATTTTATTATATTTTTATTATTTATTTTATTAATAATTATATACTATAATTAAGTAAACTACTGATCATAGTTCATCCAGGATCAGTCCAATAACCCATTAGTCTGGTTTAGATTGTATTTACAAATTTAATTAAACTAATGACCATAGTTTATTCCCATTAATATTTTATATTGAAAATAATATTTATGAAAGGATAGTCTCAATATTATTGTTTCCAATACATTACAAAGTATACATACTGATGAGAATTAGTATTTGTTTAGTTACGGTTATTGGATTTAATAGGTCTAGTGGTAGTTATATGTATGATAGAGTAATATAGGCATTCATAAGTGTTTGTTTGGTTAAAATTAAAACATGAATACTTAGTAGTAATATATAACTGTCGGTTAATATGAAAGAGGCGGATCCCGATACTTGTGGAGGTTAGAAAGTGTGCTAATTTAAAAGTAGTTTATTACTAATATAAATTGTTTTATTTTTGTATACAAATTGTTTTGTTAATATAAAGAATACACGTGGGAATAAACAGTTGGACCATATTAATATCAAGTGGACATGTTGCTAATTTAATAGTATTGATATTTACTGGTTTGCTTCAGAAACAGAATTAGCAATAGTTTCTTAGTCTATCTAGTATTAGAGAAGATCAGTTTGTTGTTTTATTCCAGCCCTGGGATATATTGAAGTTGGAGATTTGGATGTCCCGGAATAACAAGGTGTTCTGATCAGCGAATATCAAACAACTCATTCACCCTCAGTGGCAGTTTCCGGTATTTGCAAGTTTCTTCATTGACGAGGAGAGGAAAATCGCTGTGGTTTTTGATAAAGAAACGGATATAGATATCCCCCCCCCCCCAAAGTAGCTTACATCATTGGAGTTGATGGATCCTTAAAAGAAGCAGATGTCAGAGAATGTGCATACAAACTTTGTGATCCATTTGTTTGCTCTTATGTTAGTGCAACTTAATTAGTCTACCAACTATCTGTTTCTTGCTTATTTTACTTGTTTGTTTCCTCATCTTCCTTTATTAAGAAAGACTATTACTCAATACTTGTATATTTAAGTTTGTTTTTCATTCTTGTTTTTGTTTTGCCGTATTTGACTTCTTTTCACAGCATCTTGCTTAGACCAAGTTGTCCTCTCATTCTTACTTCGCAGGTGTGTGTGAGTGTCTCCATTTTTCTAATGTTCGGATCATTCTAAAGAGTAAGATCGGTGTTTGTGGCTTCACTATTTCATAGACATTCCTAACTTGGTGCAGACATCTCTGTCTTTATCTTAGGGTTTGAATTAATGTCCAGTGCATTCCCATATGGTTTTTGGATGCAATATAAATATTGGACCTGTTATTTTTTTCTATATATTTTTATAAATCACTGACGTGTGACCCATGTTGTTTGAAATCGTGAATTATAACTTGTGACGTTTGAGAAGACTTCTTTTTTTTTATCCTGATATTCGGAGTCTCGAGAAAATTCGACTATCACTAATGATCGTCCGGTTATCCGAGTCACTAAAAATTCGTCGGAGCCCATCAAAGGCATCCAGGAGGGCTGATAATCACCCCATATAAATCTCACTAGTGACTACATATTAGCAGACTTCTTTGTATTGAACCCGAAAATCTTTCAAAGAAAATCACCTCCTAGCAACACTCGAACCCATGACTTTCCAAGTTGAGTTTTTACCACATTTTTTACCACTGGACCGCTAACACTGTGGTTTTCTTCCCTTTCTCCATATAAAATCTTGATTTATGTAACTTTTTTGGAACAACATTGATTTATGTAGAAGAAAATTACATTCTAAAACACATTTTTAATAAAGGACACATATCACTTGAGACACACATTTATCATTTGTAGAAGAACAACTGCGTTACTATAATATTTGCACTTTAAAAAGTAATAATACATATAGATAAGGCTGGTGTATAGGATTCGATGTTCATTTCTGTTTATTTTTGCTAAGTTATTTATTAAACATACTGATATTATTATTATTATATAATGAGAGATTTTGGAAAACTGCTTTGTTGTTATAATGATACTCATGTATAGGATTCAAAGTTTAGAAATATATACACAAAGTACCGCAAATCGTAGATTTGTGACTTGAAAGTTCTGGTATGTTGAAAAGTTGTTCAGTTTGGACCAAAGACGTCACTTATATACGTCTGCAATATGATGTAACAAATAGTGTCAGAAAAACATCACGAATTTTGTTGTCTTTCAAACATTTGTATTGTTAGAGTCGTTAGACAAAAGTTCAAGATTTCTTATTATTTGTGTTTTGTCTAGTCCGTCGATCATGTGGTCTACTAATTTATTGTTGTTATAATTATTTTTCTTTTCTGAATTAGAGGTCTTTCACACAATGAAAACTTAAAAACTAAGCTATATAGAAAATGGAAACTGTATTATAGTATTTCTTTTACAGAAATAAAGACATGTACAACTTTTTGATCGTGTCACCAAACAGAACTACTTGTCAAGAGATATAATGTTCTAACTACGTTGACACGCTTGTTTGAAATGCAGTAATCTTTAAACCATAACTTTTTCACTTTCACACCTTTTTCATCGGATGTCCACGAAGGGACTTTCACCTTCACACCTAAACTGTTGTTTTTCTTAGTTTTTTAGTATTAAAAATAACCTATAGTTCGTACATAACGACGACTGGTGTACAAAATAAATTATAAATTGTATTACTTGAACAACTCTGTGACACAATCAAAAGATTTTTCTTTTGCTAAGAATATGAATATCAAAAGATAGTCCTTTTATTTCGTCAAAGTTTATATCATATAATCCTACGCGGTGTTTCGACTTCTTTTTTAAAAACTCTTTTAATTACTAGTTACAGGAATGTTATGATAGACTATGTCATAAACAAACAAAACTAAAAATTATTAGGAAATGGAAAAACGGTCTAAACATTGGTTCATGCTTGGATTAATTTGTTAGGGTGTCACCGTGTCAGAATATATATTGCATTTAGCTTTTAAGCACAAAGGCAGTTCGTTGCTTTTCTGTCCTATACGGATTGTACCCTTTACAGGACACACAGTCCAGACATCCGAGTATCTAGGAAAACGGCATAATAGACCAAAACTGATATACTTCGTCTAATCTAATCTAATATGAGTACTACTTCAAGCCAGACGCGTTCATCAGAACGGCAAAAAATCAGTATCCATAAAATAGCTCAGTTGGGAATAATTTTTTTTTTCTTTTCGTTACCGGGAATAAAAAACTTCTAACTAAATTATTCTACTTCGGAATAATTTGCATTATCGTTTCTTTTTTTTCTAGTTCAACTTTTATAGTTTTAATTTTAGTTTAGTTCACATTATTGAACAATATATTAACAACACTGAAATATCTTGGAAAACTTAGGTAATATACTAAATTAAGAAGAAAATTTATCCATTAACAAAAGAAATTTGTAAGCTATTAATTTAATGATATATCGTATAATGGATAAAATTTTGGATTTACTGCTAATATCTAAAATCATACTGTCTAGTTTATTTTTCATTTCGGTTACATTATGGTACAACCTCATGCATTTAGTAAGTAGTAACCATTTTCACTGTAACTGTGGATCCTCAAACTAGTTCGATTTTTTTATGTTATTGATCAAGATTACAATGTTAAATATTACTAAATCATAACATGCCCGACTGGACGTATTTTTTATGGTATATATAAATATTTTAAAAAATACAATTTAATAGTTCCAGTTTTGCTAATTAACTATATTGTTAAATCATTGTATTTCATCATTATATTGTGTAGTATGGCCGTCGGTGAAATGTTGTGAGTCGTAAATCTTTTAGTAATAATTTATTAAAAAAATTGGTTAAAATTTAGTGCAAAATTATATACACTAAACAATTTAGTCAAATTTGTAAGTTAATTTTTAATGAAAATTTAGTAGGCTAGTATGTCATTGTTAAAAACTTATAACAATAATCAATATAAATTATATAAATAAAATTTATATTATTCTTGATTTATTATAAATATATTTAAAACACAAGTACATATATATACTTTAGAAATGAAGTAATATTAATAATAGAAAATTCAAAAACAAGTAATAATAATGGTACTTTGGGTGATTGCAGTACGTCAGTACTATTTAAACTGAAATACAAAAATAAAGTGTTTGGAAACATAAATAAAAATTTTTAAAAAAATTATGATTAGAAATACAGATAACCTACAAATTAATAAGCTTACTACGACCAAAAGTATCATTATAAAAAAAAATAATGGTACTTTAGGTCGTAATAAGCTTATTAAATTTGTAGGTTATCCGTGTTTTTAATCAAAATTTAAAAAAAAAATATTTTGTTTTCAAACACTTTATTTTTGTATTATAGATGCGTATTGTACTGACGTACTGCCATCATCGGAATGCTATTTGTAGTTTCTTTATATTTTGAAGCAGTTGCATGTGCTACGAATAATAGCAAGACTTTTCTTGAGACACACACGGAACTTTTAAAGACAAAATGGAAACGGTCCAAAATATCCTAGAAAATGGCCAGCCAAAACTGGTCCTGCGAATTTCAATATTCCTTAAAACAGAAAGGATAACAACTAATAATCAAATAAAAACAAAGTCAAGTCAAACAAAGCGAGGGTCAAAATAGTAATAACATTCAAACACCAAGGCTAATACAAATTCGATACACGTCAAAGCCACCATCAAACAATTTCATTTAAATACATGATCATACTTTCTTGTAGCAGTTCTGTTCTTGTCAACATAAAAACTTTATCGTCTCTCTCTCTCTCTCTCCTTCCATAATCGCTCATGCAGACACTCACGCCTAACACCGACTTATTCCATGCACAACGTAGACGTTTCACATGCAGTTCCAAAACCTCGACGTTGATCCCAGCGAAGCCACTCTCCGTTTCTCCTGCGTGGGAAACAAACAAAGAACATCTCAGAAACCTTGAGAACGTTCTTAAGACTACCTCATCAAGCTCTACAGAGAATCTCCACAGTAATGTATCTTCTCGTCAAGTTAAAACGTCGACGTTACTAGGAGGTTTAAATTTAGCGAGAATCTGGCCTCAGATGAAAGCCGCCGTCGACGAAATGTCTCCCAAGAATCTAAAGAAGCTTCAAAGACTTCTCTCAAAATCATCGGAGGAGCGTTCGCCTAAGAATAAACTCGGGTCGAGATGGCGAGAGCTACACGGGTCGAATAACTGGGCCGGGTTGCTGGATCCACTCGACGAGAATCTCCGGCGAGAGCTTGTTCGTTACGGAGAGTTTGTGCAGGCGGCTTATCACGCGTTTCACTCCGACCCGGAAGGTTCGCCGAGAGAAGACATCACGTTACCTGATGGATCATTTAAAGTTACCAAGAGTCTTTACGCCACGTCATCAGTTCGTTTACCTAAATGGATTAATGACGTGGCACCTGATTTGAGATGGATGACTAAACAGACTAGCTGGGTTGGGTACGTGGCGGTGTGTGATGATCCGAGAGAGATCCGACGGATGGGGAGGAGAGAGATCGTCATCGCGCTACGTGGGACCGCCACGTTGCTCGAGTGGTCAGAGAATTTCAGGCCCAATCTTGTTTCGATGCCTGAGCCCAAACTAGATCCATTAGACCCAACACGGCCCAAAGTTGAATGTGGGTTCAACAGCCTCTACACGACGGCTAGCCACCACGCGCCGAGTCTCGCCGAGTCGTTGGTCGGAGAGATCAGCCGGCTCGTGGATCTCTACGCCGGAGAGGAGCTGAGCATTAGCGTCACCGGGCACAGCCTCGGCGCCGCCATCGCTCTCCTCGCAGCGGACGATATCGCCGAGCGTGTCCCCAACGCGCCTCCAGTGTCGGTTTTTTCGTTCGGCGGGCCTCGTGTAGGGAACCGTGAGTTCGCCGAGCGGCTAGAGTCAAAGGGAGTGAAAGTCCTCCGCGTCGTGAACAGCCAGGACGTGGTGACGAAAGTTCCCGGAATATTCTCCGACAACGATAATAGTAACAAGCATGGGCAGAGTCGTATAATGGAGATGGTGGCGAGGAACAATCCATGGGCTTACTCGCACGTGGGAGCTGAGCTGCGCGTGGACATGAAGATGTCTCCGTATTTGAAACCTAACGCTGACGTGGCGTGCTGTCATGACCTGGAGGCGTATTTGCATTTGGTCGACGGGTTTTTGGCTTCGAACTGTCCTTTTCGGGCAAATGCGAAACGGAGTTTAAGGAAGCTGTTGGATGAGCAACGGTCAAACGTTAAGGTTTTGTACACTGGAAAGTCTTTGAGACACAACTGTGATAACGGAGATGTTTTGCCTAGTCCGTCATCCGTGACCTCTTGAGTTTGTCTTCCTGCTTTTTTGGAAAAAAAATTTCTAAAAAAAAAAAATTCTTATAAATTCATTCATTTAATTAACCTTTTATTATAGTTATTGCTTAAAGGGAAATATTTATTTATTTTATTTATTGGTAGTCGCCATTGGCCGATGATAAAAGTTGTCTAATGTAAGACTTTTGGCGTTGTTTAATAAATGGTGATCTTTTTTTCCTGCAAAGGTGTGAAGAGAATAGAAAAAGGTCCTTGCATGGAAACAAAAAGTTAAAGTAAAGGGTGTTTGTATTCCATTATCATTGTATTTTTTAATGTTACAAAAATATGTGTAGCCACTAGCTAGACATATCAAAACATACAGCTAAACCGTCTTAGTAGAAAGGTCATTTCGTCTGTCGGTAGTAGGAATTCAACAAAACATCAAAGTTAAACCTATATATTGTTAGTTTAGTAATCCAAGATGTAGTTATTTTTTTCTTTCTTTTTGAAAGCTAATCCAACATGTAGTTTATGATAACCAAGTTGTTTTCATAATTCAAAATTGGTTCCTATTATTTTCTTTTTTCATAAAACATTATCACATATTACTATTTTTTAGTAATTTATATTTTAAAACTTAAGATATGATAGCTAGACTCCTAGTATAATAGCAGAAAGTAGTACTGTAAATTCTTGGTTGTAATTGAATGAATATTCTCATGTCAAGTATAATTGCCAAATAATACTAAAAGTGGGCCAAGAAAACCAAATAATACTAAAATGGGCCATAAAAAAATAACACATGCCTCCAGAATGTGAGTTTTTTTTTTTTGTTTGGTATAAACATCATATCCAGTGATTAGGCTTTGTCTGTTCGGTCACAGTTCCTATCCTAAAATACCCATCATCATCGTCTCCTTAGTTCCGACCCTTTTCATCTTCTTCTATAGATCTGTTAATCCATGGCTTCACTTAGTAATTACTAGTTGTGTTTGTGTCCGTGTGAATAGTATTGTAATAACTTGTATTTAATTTTAAGAAATGGCAACTCTGAACCCTTTTGATCTACTGGGTGACGATGCTGAGGACCCGAGCCAGCTCGCCATCTCCATGGCTGCTGATAAGTCCAAGAAGTCTCCACCTGTTTCGAGCGTGCCTGCTAAGTCCAAGCAGCTTCCTCCTTCTCAAGCTGGTCAGATCCACTTAACTCTCGATTACCAAATCATATGTCTAATTCTGTTTTCGAGTCTTTGTATTTTGGTATCTGATTGTTTCGTTTACGTTCTTGATTAGTGAGAGAGGCTAGGAGTGATGCTCCACGTGGCGGTGGACGTGGTCGTGGTGGTTACAACCGTGATTTTAGAGGCGGTGATGGTCCTGGAGGTAACAATGGGTATTCAGGGGGATACAGTAAGCCTTCTGAGGAAGGAGATGTTTCAAAGCCTTCCTATGAGAGACGTGGTGGTGGTGGTGGAGGATATGGAGGTCCTCCTCGTGGTGGCCGACGTGGTGAAGCTGGTGAAGGTGAACGTCCTCGAAGGGCATTTGAGCGTCGTAGTGGAACTGGCAGAGGGTATGTCTGTCTTTCTCTCATTCAATCTTTGTTGTTGTTTGTTGCACATTTGAAGCTTAACTTAATGGTTTTTGGTTTAGGGGTGACTTCAAACGTGAAGGAGCTGGACGTGGAAACTGGGGAACACCAGGGGAAGAAGTTCTTGCTGTGTAAGCATTTTTCATTGATTGATTGTTTTATGTGATTGTGATTTGGACTAAAAAGAAGCTCTTTGTCTCTCTTTAGTGAGACTGAAGAAGTTATTGGGATTGAGACTGAGAAAGATGTTGTTGCTGATGATGCTATCAAGGAGAACACTGCTGAAGTTGAGGAGCAGAAAGAGCCTGAAGTTAAGGTAAGCCGAAGAATTAAGAGAAATGTTGGATTGTTATTTACAAATTTCACTATTAAGCTTATGATATAATAAGACATGGAACACAACGTGTACTTGTCTTGCCTTATTGGTTTGTGTTGTTTCGGTAGGAAATGACTCTGGATGAGTATGAGAAAATACTTGAGGAGAAGAGAAAGGCTCTTCAATCTCAGAACACCTCCGAGAGGAAAGTTGATACTAAAGTGTTTGAATCAATGCAACAACTCTCAAACAAGAAGAAGTCTAACGATGAAATCTTCATCAAGCTGGTAGTACATATTGTCTCATTGTCTACTGCTTAACCTCTTGTCCCATTCTGAAACCTTACTTTTGATCTATTTTCTAGGGTTCTGACAAGGACAAACGCAAAGATGACAATGAAGAGAAGTCTAAGAAGGTTTTTACCTTCCTGTCCGAATCAAACAGTTTTATAGAAGTCAATAAGTTTTTGCTTATGGATGTGTTTTGTAATGTATAGGTTGTGAGCATCAATGAGTTTCTGAAACCAGCAGAGGGTGAGAACTACTACCGAGGAGGACGTGGTGGCCGTGGAAGAGGTGGTCGTGACCGTGGAGGTCGTGTTTCTAGTGGTAACCGTAGTGAAGCTGCTGCGCCTGCTATTGCGGATACTGCTCAGTTCCCATCTCTTGGAGGCAAGTAAAGAGATCCATCCATGAACACGTCAGAATCACTCGTGTGGGTCTCCTTTAGTTTTACTGTTTACCAGTCTGTTTGTTGTCAGGTGTAAATATTTTTAGTTGACAGTTTACTTTTGAAACATTACTCTCTTTTTTAGTTTACCACTTGTTTTGTTACTTATTAAACTTGACAGACTTCTAATGTTATCTGTGTTGAGTCTTCTTTGAGGTTTACTCTGTCATCTCCTTTCTCATGTTCTTCGTTGTTACAAAATCTGTAAATTAATAAGTTTCAAAAGTTTATTTCCTAAAAACAGTCGTGTGATTAAAGATTCTCCCAATGGTATGTTTTTGTGTGTAATTACTAATTATATAACAAAACCATTTTCTTTCTTGATGTTTTGTAAGAACCGATTAGTTTGGTCATAAACCGTGAGAAATGTTTTCTCGCTTCAACATTCATCATCAGCCATGGAAAGTTCGATTCTTTTCTCGTTCCATCGGAAACCCAGATGCCATTTTGGTGAGATCATGTTCGTCAACGACGACTAAACCTTCTTCTAATCAAAACCAGATCTTCCCGTTGAACAAGCTTATTGCAAAACATGTACGTTCTGGAGACATAAATGCAGCTCTGAGAGTGTTTCACGGGATGAGAGCTAAGAACACTGTCACATGGAACTCTCTTCTCGCTGGGTTCTGTAAAGATCCAAGTAAAATCAAGGAAGCACACCAACTGTTCGACGAAATACCTCAACCAGATACTTTCTCCTACAACATCATGTTATCTTGCTACATTCGCAACGGTGACTTTAACAAAGCTCAAACCTTCTTCGACAAGGCTCCTTTCAAGGACGCTGCGTCATGGAACACGATGATCACAGGGTACGCAAGGAGAAGAGAGATGGAAAAAGCGCGGGAACTGTTCTACGCCATGACGACGGAGGAGAAGAACGAGGTTTCTTGGAATGCAATGATCTCTGGTTACGTAGAATGCGGAGAATTAGAAACGGCGTCACGTTTCTTCAAAGAGGCTCCGGTTAAAGGCGTGGTGGCGTGGACGGCGATGATCACAGGGTACATGAAGGCCAAGAAGGTTGAATTAGCCGAAGCAATGTTCAAAGACATGTCAGTGAAGAAGAATCTCGTAACTTGGAACGCTATGATCTCTGGTTACGTCGAAAACGCTCGTGCAGAAGATGGATTAAAGCTTTTAAGAGCAATGTTAGAGGAAGGCACTAGGCCTAACTCGTCTGGACTGAGCAGCGTGCTGCTCGGTTGCAGCGAGTTATCGGCCTTACGGTTCGGGAGGCAGGTTCATCAGATAGTGTGTAAATCATCTACATTGTGTAACGATGTAACCGCGTCCACGTCGTTGATCAGTATGTACTGCAAATGCGGAGAGCTTGGTGATGCTTTGAAGCTCTTTCAAGGGATGGAGAGGAGAGACGTCGTGGCGTGGAACGCGATGATCTCGGGGTACGCGCAGCACGGAAGGGCGGAGAAGGCTTTGTCCTTGTTCAGTGAGATGAAGGTTAACAAGACAAAACCGGATTGGATCACGTTTGTTGCGGTTTTGCTGGCTTGTAACCATGCTGGACTGGTGGATACCGGCATGGAGTATTTCGATTCGATGGTGAGAGATTATAAGGTAGAACCAAGGCCTGATCATTACACTTGTATAGTTGATCTCTTGGGCCGGGCGGGGAAGCTGGAGGTGGCGTTGGAGCTGATAAGATCAATGCCGTTTAAGCCCCACGCCGCGGTCTTCGGGACGCTCTTGGGGGCTTGCAGGGTGCACAAGAATGTGGAACTAGGCGAACTTGCGGCCGAGAAACTACTCGAGCTTGACCCGAGCATCCCGGCAGGGTATGTGCAGCTTGCGAATCTCTACGCTTCGAAAAACCGTTGGGAAGACGTTGCAAGGGTTCGCAAGAGAATGAAACAGAGCAATGTTGTGAAGGTATGGTGATTGTTTCTTTATTCGAGTTTGGCATAACTTTTCATAATGTATCCACATCGTTCTGATGGGTTCCGGTGCATTAGTGCTGGTATAATCGCATCCATGATGTATCCACTTTATTGTTTCAGGTACCTGGATATAGTTGGATCGAGATTCGAAACACGATACACCATTTCAGATCAAGCGATAGGATTCATCCGGAGCTAGATTCGATACACAAGAAGCTGAAGGAGATGGAGAAGAAGATGAAGTTAGCTGGATACAAACCGGAGCTGGAGTTTGCGTTGCACGATGTAGAGGAAGAGCAGAAGGAGAAGATGTTGTTATGGCATAGCGAGAAGTTAGCTGTTGCTTATGGGTGTTTAAAGCTCCCTGAAGGGGCACGGATACAAGTGTTCAAGAACCTGAGGATATGCGGTGATTGTCATAAAGCGATTAAGTTTATGTCGGGGATTGAGAGGCGGGAGATTGTAGTGAGAGACACGACAAGGTTTCATCATTTTAAAGATGGTTCTTGCTCTTGTGGCGGTTACTGGTAATAAAAAAAAGGAGAATAGCTTTTGACTCTGTACAGGTCAAGTTTCACGTGTGGGCTGTTTTTTAAATACGTTAGTGTGTGAATAAAGTTTCGAGATTTGACTTTGACAAGTTGCGTTAAAGAAGGAAGGGATGCGTAGATCGGCGAGTGGCTCAAGAGTTTGTGCTCAGTTTGTTCCAGTGGCGTTACCGTCTCTGTCTCGATCTCAGAGTGTTGCAGCTATGGAAGATGATGTGGAGCTGTTGTTGCCAAGGTATGATCCGAGTTCTGAACCGGGGAAGAGAGAGAAGTCTTGGTTGAGATCTGCAGAAAGCGTTATCCATTTCATTCCTCTTGTTCTTGTGCTCTGTGTTGTAATCCTCTGGCTCTTCTCTCATTCAGGTAAACTGAGAAATTTGAATAAACCAATCATGGTTGAGATCCAAGTCACTATGATTCCGTTAAATTTCGTGAAACTTAGTATATCTAGTTTTAATTTGTTCATATAGTCGGAATATTAGACCAGTGATGGATCTGGAAGCTTAAAGGAGTTGATTAGAGGGGAAGAAGCAAATTGTTGTTACATGTTTCCATGGGGATGAAACATCTTTTTACTGTCAAGACTCTGATGATATGGGGCCAGCCAAAAGATTTTTTATATAGTCCTTGATTTTTTTGATACTATTTATATAGTCCTTGATTATTTTTTTAGCTTTCCCTTATGTAGTCTTTGATTCAACAGCATTGTTATGTTTACTACATGTCAAACCTCAAGTGTGTACTACTTATGTCAGTCAACAAAACTCAATTAACAAAAAAAAACAACAGCATTACTTATTGATGACAGTAATCACCATTCTTATTGTCAAAAACAAAGAACAGTTTCAGTTTAATCTACTTTAGGCATCTCCAACCTCACTCTATTTTTCACTCTAAAATAGAGTTTTAGAATAAAAATACTCCAATGGTACTCTATATCTCATTCTATAATAGAGTGAAAAATAGGTTTATTTCAAATATCGAGTAACTTGTTTTTTTTTTGTTTATCACTCTATTTTTCACTCTAAAATAGAGTATCATTGGAGTAAACTTCAACTCTATTATAGAGTGACTCTATTTTAGGAGAGAGTTACCATAAAGGACATAATCCCACTTTCTTACTCATTCAGAGACACATTATGTATCCAGCACACTTTTTGTGCCAGTTGTAATTTTTATTACCCAAATAACCCTGCTTTATGTAAAGAGAAGAGGAACCGAAAGTATTGCTTTTAGAAAATTTTACTCCTAGAGACACATTTCCACTAATCAATTACCCACAGAGACACTTTAGCCCAAGTGGACACTTTCCTCTTAGTGATTTGTCTACTCTAACCCTCTACTATGTGAAAGTAACTGAAAGACCAACTAATCGACTCATGAAACTAATCGAACCAAACCCAATTTCTTTAAAACATTTAATATTAAAAATCAGAAAAATATATGTCTTTCGGTTCTCCTCTTTACGAAAAGCAGACCCCCTTTTCTTTTGATTTTTCAAAACATGAACCCTAATTATGTCTCTCCACCGACAACCACTAACCGTAATCGTGAAGAACCCTAATCCCCTTTTTCAATTCGTCAAGAACCCCAATCTTTAATATCGTT